>JASAND010028493.1:0-34520 GCA_030248195.1 Trissonchulus latispiculum
ACCAAGGATTCCCCCACCGTGATCTGTACTATTCAACTCTTAAACAACAGGAAATTTCAGATGAGGATTTCATAGCGGTTGTAGCAGCATGGAGAAAATACAAATTTAAAACAGTAAGGGATCTCCTAATTTGGTACAATAATTTAGATGTGGGACCCTTCCTTCAAGCTACCGAAAAAATGGTGGACTTCTGGAAAACTATGGGAATTGACATGTTCAAAAGTGGGGCTATCTCTCTACCTGGTCTAGCTTACAAGCATATGATGAACAAAATTCCAAAACATACCATTCTTCCCCTTTTCAATAAATTCACTAAACATTGGCATAAATTAATTAAAGACAATATAGTTGGAGGACCTAGCTTGGTATTCCACAGATATCACGAAGCCGGGGTAACCGAAATTACAAATGGGTTCAAAGTTGCTCAAATTTTTGGGTTTGACGCCAATGCCTTATACCTCTGGTGTACAATGCAAGAAATGCCCACTGGTCTGTATGCCGAATGGAAACCAACTGAAGATGGAAAATTCAAAAGGTGGCTACAAAAAGGGCGCAAGGAAGCTATGTGGCTAGAGTATATGGCAAAGGCAATGGGAGTTAGGGTTGAGCATGCTTACAATGGGGGGCAAAAAAGGATAGGAAAATCAAAAGTAGATGGGTGGGTCTCTGAAAAGAACCTAGTCCTACAATTTCATGGGTGTTATTTTCACGGTCATGGGTGCCAGCTAGACAGAAATCAGGACCCGGAAGACAGAACGAAGAGAAGAGAAAGGACAGAAAGGGTCTCCCAAGCAATTAAGGATGGGGGTTTCGATTTGATAGAAAAGTGGGAATGTGAATTTGATAAAGATTTAAAAGATACCCCGGATATGCAAGAGTTTATGGAAGAACACTTCAATCTCCCTAAGAAAAGATCAGTCCTTACTTTTGCACAATTGGTTACCCAAATTCAAGCGAATAGGTTTTTCGGATTAGTTGAGGTGGATATTGAGGTCCCTGAGGAAAAGAAAGAACATTTTGCAGAGATGACCCCTATTTTCAAAAATGTGGAAATTTCTAAGGAAGACATTGGAGATCACATGAAAAATTTTTGCGATTTGAATGAATTAATGGCACAGCCTAGAAGAGGATTAATTGGAAGTTATTTCGGGAAGAAAATTTTACTAGCTACTCCCCTAATTAAATGGTATCTCAACCACGGACTTAAAATCACTAAAATTTATCAAGCAATTGAGTTCAAACCGAAAGCTTGTTTCAAGGAGTTGGGAGACGAGGTTACCTACCATCGCTCTGCAGCCGACTCTGACCCAGATCTAGCACTCAAGGGGGAAATGTTCAAACTTTTGGGAAATTCTTACTATGGCCGAACTATTACAAATCTAGAAAAGCACCAGGATGTAAAATATTGTCAAAGGTCTGGGGCTAGTAGGGAAGTCAATGGGTGGAGATTTAGAAGGTTGGATGATTTAGGAAATGGAATCTATGAGGTTCAGTCGGCTAAATCAAAAATTGTTTTCCGTCTTCCAGAGTTGGTGGGGTTCTTCGTTTACCAGTATGCCAAACTTAGGATGCTTCAATTCTACTACGATTGCTTGAAACCCAATTTGTGGCCCGAAACTTTCCAATTGTGTCAAATGGACACCGACTCTCTCTATTTCGCCTGCTCTTCCAAAAACCTAAGTGACTGCGTCCCAGTAATAAATGAGGGTAGGTGGCAAAAGGCACTCAAGGATTTCTTCGTTCAGGACCCTAGCCAAAAGCGAATACCCGGTTTGTTCAAAGAAGAATGGACTGGAGATGGCATTATAGCACTTTGTAGTAAAACTTACCTAGCTTGGGGAAAGACGAATAAAGTCTCCCATAAAGGAGTAAGTAAGGCCCTAAATGAGTACACCCCCGAAGATTTCAAAGAAGTTTTAGAAACGGGAAATACAAAATCTGGGGAAAATCGAGGGTTCTTGAATCCAGACAATAAAATGATACAGTACTTCCAAACTAAGGATGCTTTAAGCTATTGCTACCCTAAAAGAAAAGTGTTAGCAGACGGGGTAAGTACGGCTCCTTTGGATATATAACACATATAAAGCTGTATCTAGTATTGTGTATTGTATTTGTTTATCCCAACAGTCCTCTTAAGGGCTAAATGTATATACTGTATATAGATATGCTGTATATATTCCTTAGAAAACCCAAAAAAAATTTAAAATATAAAAACCCCAAAAAAACCACTAATGGGCCAACGCCGGGTCCCAAGCCCCGGGGGAAGAACGCAGAGGGGTGGTGAGGAAGGGATAAGGGTGAAGAACACAAGGAAAAGAAGGCTCAAGGGTGGTGACGTCATACAGTGCAAACCTATGCTCATTGGGTGGGAGGGAGTGGGAGTGAAAATTTGGGATTGGGATTGCGGCTCGAAAAGCGGACACTATACTACTTTCGAAGGAATATAGTCTGCAACAACTTTTATATCGTTGGAAAGAGCAGAAAAGATGCTAAGTTGTCGAATTAGTTTTTTAATTACATTAACCTAATTAAAGTTATAATTAATTAATTAAAAATTAGTAATAAAATGCCTATCGTAAGAATAAGCTAATTAGCGAATCAGCGAGCAGACACACAGTTGTATGAAAGCATGTAATTAGTGTAGGGTGGGACCCCCCCCCGAGACTTTCGGGGGGGGGGGTCCCGAGTTAGCGACCCGAGCATGTCAAGCATGTTTAGTACATAGTAGCGTAAGAGTTTCATACTCTTATTCTATTATGTACTCTTGATGTTACTAAGTGCGTGCTTCAAAGCGATTGGTCCTATCCCGTTTCGAAAACATAAGAAATTTAAGGAGACCAAAAACTAATAAATGTGTGCCATTTAGTCCGTTATATAATTTATTACGTTCGTGACTTAACACAAAAACTCTCAAATAACATGTTTTGGTCGACCATATGCTTAAGGGTGGCGGTTCAGTTTTGAGCAGTTTTGAGCATCTTCAGTTTTGCTGGTTTTCTCAGAATTTGTTGTCCACGTGGTATATTTTCAAGGGTTTTTAAAATTTAAGTTGAACTGACGCAAAAATATGCAGGCAGCTTGCTGTGTGATCAGCAGCTCACCACCTTTAGAATTAACAGCAAATTTTAGAAACTCAAGTCTGTATGCTGAAAAAGTTATGAGCTATGTTCTGTAGAAATTTTCCTGGACGTTTTCCGCTAAGTAGTTTTGAGAAAAACCAGAACGCCAGAACAGCACTAGTTTACTAAGCAGGGTTTTTTGCGTCTAGATGTGGCTCTGGACACAATGAAATTTTAACGGGACGCAAGCTAGACGCAACATTATTTCGGAAGAAACTTCACTTTTGTAAGAGTAAAATCTTTAAATGTTTCAAGTACCAATTTTTCCTTTTTTCCAAAAATTTCTTCGGATCCCCCGCCGTTTCCCACCTTGTCATGGAATGCCAAGGTGCAAGGTCATGCCTCAATGTTATTTGTTAAGTCATCCACCTGTATCCATAGATCTTGTTGAACTCGTAAATTTTACATCAATAAGTAAAGCATTACAATGTCCATAATTGTGAATATTTGAGTTTTTAACACATGTTTGAAGAGTAATACTACACCACGCATACACGCTCTTGTATATTGATACTGACTTTGTTCAAAATACAAAAATTTACAGTTGCAATTTACGCAAAGAAATATCGTTAGATGCTTTAGCTAGATATGTATAACAGATACGAAATTAATTCTTTTAAACATTTCCATTACGGATTTACTTCGTAATTGCATAAAATCTCCAACTTCTGGGGGGCTCCGCCTCCTGACCACCCGGTGTCCGCTTTCAATACTGTTTTCAGAGATCAGTAGTAGTAGAGTTTCTTGGCTAACACTTTGCACCTTCGTGTGATGATCATCACATTGTGATGTCTAATGCAGCACACAACAACAACAACAACAACAACAACAACAAAAAACCCTGTTACTAAGCTTACACACCACTGTCCTTCTCCATTGCGGATATATTCTGCCTTTGCAATTTCCAACCACTCAACGCATCACGATTTGTTGCTCTTTCCATTTCAGAAACATTTCCGCCTTGCTGCCGGGATGACCTGCACAATATATAAATCGCTTCCCTTCTGAACGTGGAATTGAACAGCATGTAGAACACAAAATTCATACCATAGTTGAGACTGTAAACAGTAATCAGGATGTAGACCACTACACCTTTGAAATTCCTTGGCGATAGTTCAAGAGGGGATACTAAGCTATAAAACAGTGGCGATGGAATTATGCAAACAACTAAAAAAACAGCTGACCAGAACATCATTTTAGAGCCTTTAGCTCGTTTTCTTAATTCCGCCTTCGCGGCAATTGCAACTGTTAGTTTAAGTTTCATAAAAATAGCCGCATAGCAAGTCAACATAGACATAGTGGGGACATACAGAAAGGCAATTTCGATAAACACTTTCCATGCAAGATGTTGCATGTCAATAGTACACACTCCAAATCCTGGTGCAGCGACGAACCCGCCAACAATTCTACCTCCGCCAAGAGCGAAGATCACCACAAAAACAGGAAACCAGACAAAGCAAGCCCAGAAAACTATAGACCTGCATCGCGTAAAACTGGTTAAGTATGAATGGGTGTAAAACAGCGAATAGTCGACTGAATGCGATCAATGACTGGCCAACGCAGGATGAAAACACACAAAAGAATAGGAATGCGCCTAACCATTGGCACAGCTTGTCATGGATGACTGATTGTTCATCGCCGAAACGGTTAACGGGGCCGAACACAATGGCAAACACACCCTGGACTAGTCCTCCCAGACTTGCAAAAAAGTCAGTGATGGATAACAAACCCACTAGATTGTAGGTTACCTGAACTCGGATGTTTGCAGAATTTGCAATAGTAATCATTATGCACAAATTGCTGAGTGCGGAAAACATATTAGCAGACAAAACCATTGTACTTCCAACGATAACTGTTACGTTTTCATTTATGATACCTTGGGTAATTCAGAATTTCAGTGAAAAATATTGCTCCGTTTAAACAATATTAATGCGGTGGCTTGCATTAAGCATTTCAAACCCTACTTTCCAAACTGCATCATTCTGACTTTTAAAAATCACCCGAATGTTGTTCATTTGGACTTTTGTCCCGTGCGTCTTTGAAGAAGTCTCTGCTAACGTGCCAACTTTTACAATATGATAGCGTAAAGAGCCTAACCATACTGCATTGTCAAATCGATCAATGGCCAGAAAATTGCCTGTTTTTCCGAGATCTTGGTTCAGCATTAATTTTGGCATGGCTTGCAAATGATACCTTACCATGTTTTCCTTATCCTTACCATATCTCTTACCTCCTAATTTCAGGACATTCAATACGCACAACGGGTTCATTACGGTGAAAGCGCGACACCAAAAGCCATCGTCTTTAGTCATCGTCAGTTACAATATAAGCCGGCATGTCCCCAAAAATAAAACAGATTTTCAGAAACAGCGTGGTTTAATTAAATGAAATTGAGCTTCAGTTGCTTGCAAATGAATATTCACATCAAATTCTCCAGCTGAAAGGCCCCGACGCATGGCATGAATAAAGACCAGGGTCAAAGCTGATGCATGAGGTAACAGCGTACATCGCTAGCTATTTCAAAGTAAATCAAGCATTTATTTGTAGGCCAAATAATTAACTAGAAACTTCGCAACTTCCAAATCTTAAACCTGATATAAGGATTGACGTTAGCCTAGTTGGTTATATTTCGAATAGCCAAAACTTGTGCATGCACAGCGACAGCAGAAGTTTGCCCTGCTTGGCAAGTACTTCCCTGCCTACATTTGGAAACCCTGGTGGCCTAAGCATAAGACACAGCATATCTGACAGCTCAATGCTATTTTATTTCATACTATGACATTCCAGGCCCACGTCATTTTACTGACCTCGGCCAAAGGGAGGTCCAGCTTCTTGTCAGTAGACTGGATGTTCATACTTTAGTTTTTTAAGCAATACATTGATTCATAATGGTGACACGTTGAAATTAGAATTGAAAGATGTGAAAACTGTCCATGGTGGAGACAGGACCCCTTGCTTTGGATCTTCAATAGAACGCTCTATAACTGAGTCACGACCCCGAATAGCGAGGCAAGTCTGAAAACGCAAATTTTAACCTTTTTGTGTTCACGTGAATCGCTGATAAAATCCATCAACCTCTTTGTCTCGAATATGCAACAATGTTTGGATACACTTGCCATTGTTTGCACTAAATCGCTAATCTAATATTCATACACCAGAAACGTAAACAGGTAAACTATTAACAACGTAATTCCTATCATTCTTAAAATACCATTCAAAGCAATAAACTAATTCAAATTTAGTAAGTTGTTATGTTTATATGGGATTTGAAAATCCAACAAACTACGTAGTTGAATTTCGCGTTGTTGCTCGGCAATGCTGGAAGAGTGGCGCATGCAACGATGCTGTAACAATACAGTGCAGAGTAAACATCAATGTTGTAACGAAGTGTAACGTATTAATTAAGTTATGCTAATTTGTTTTTGTCAATTTTATCAACAGCTGCCTCTTATTTTGGCCAGCTGAGACGGCTTCATTCAGATTGCTATCTGTTCATGGCCAACACTGGTGTCGATTTGCTTCGACTGAACAATGATGCAGTTTTCTGTCGAAGGGGTTTGTTCAGGCTTAAGTAAACCCATCCATTAATGGAAGAGTGTACCAAAAACACACTGTAACAGTTAACCCTATTATCTTTGAAAATTCAATGAAGGGAGCAATTATGGCCAACAGATTCGTCAACCCAAACCATGACACAATTACAAAAAACTGGATGAACTGTAATGAGGCGGCGTGACGTCAGTCCTCTTAAAATATTATGTATGTGTGGTTGAAATTATTTTTGTTAGAATTATGTTGGAAATGCTAAATTTAAGAGTGAATTTGAATGTGTATAATTTATTCTGCAAGTGTGTTGTGAAAATTGTTTGAAACTGTCATGCGAAATTCATGTGAAAGTTTTATACTTGAGTTTTCTGTGTTTATGTAGAAATCATGCATATGTGTATCAGCCAGCCTAGCTAATAGGTGGCGCTGTTGAGACGTCTGTTTTCTCTCGAAGCCTCTCCCAGCATCTCACTTCTCAAGGGGGTCTCAAAACTATCCAATCAAATTCTTCCACGCCTTTTCAAAACTGGTCTTATCCAGACGTCTCAAAACTTAGTCAGTCTAGTGTCCTGACGTTACTGCGTGCGGTCGTGTTTTTATACCTGCGGTCCCAATATTTCCTTTACATCTACTGTGCCTTATTCTGCCTTATTTGCTGTGCTTATTTATTGGTCGCTCCATATGTCTAAAGGGTTTACCCCTCTAGGCTTCTAGTCGCTCCAGGTTAACCCTGTTGAGCTAGACTTATCATATTTATCTTAGCGTTATTTGTTTTTAATTTATTGTTCTTAAATCGCTTTGAATGTCTCTAAAAATTATCTTCAAATATTTAGGTTCTCTCTTTTCTAGTTAGGGCAATTCTTTGTAGTTCTCTTCTAGTAATTCTTGTATTTTTATTGAGAAAGTTTTGTAGTCTTATCTTGTATCCTATCTTCTGTTGTGAACGTACTATTTAGCTAGGCTTATTTGTCTACATTATATTTCTGTAAAAATTTCTGTACGCTTTTCGGGGTTCGCCCCTTGTCCAGCACGCTTTTTAAAGTAAATGTGGTCTCCTTTTAGACCATTTTAGGGTGTCTTATTTAGTTTAGGTTTTTGTATTAGAACTGTTTAGTCGGTAAGTAGGGCTTTTTCTGAGTATTTATTGGGTAGGTAGCTAGTTTATTTAAGCGTGTATTTTTCAGCAAATTTGGGGTAGGTTTCTAATTGAGTCTTTGCTCCCCATCGGTGGTTAAACTCCATTCGGTAAGGTTCACTTAGGCTTGTTTGGCGAGGTTCGTTAGGTCGACTGGAACTACATCTCCTCCAGGTTCGACGTTCTCCTTGTGCACAGTTTCCCACTCGTAAAGTTTGGTTGTTTGCACACTTCCAACTTTACAGAACAAACGAAATTCTCGTTGCAACTGAATTGACTGAAGATTTTTCATGTCCTGGGACATTTCGCGATGCATATGCCTGTAACGAACAAACACAGTGAAATTGCAAACCGTAGCTATCACCACGCTGATCAGGCTCAAACCTAGATCAAAATAACTTTAGACTTCGCCGCAGAAAGTGGAAATATAACCCCAAGAGAACAAGGCGAAATAGAGCTTGAAATTGCAGTAGGTACTTAGCGTTGGCAGACCTGCTGCAAAACCGAACATGAATGAAAAGCCAACCAGTAGTCGTGTGCGTGTCCGTCTTAATGAAAAAACTGCGGTATACTTGTTTCGGAAGCAAACGCAATAAAGTCTGTTTACAGCCAAACAACAAATTACTGGCATTTGGCCAAACCACAGACTTAGTGTTATTGCTCCAAAGATGGAGGCTGTGAAAGCACCGAATAGGTTTCTTTGCAGCCAAATCGAAGGAACTGCATATATTAGCTGAGAAAGAAGCATCATGCAGTCGAAGACCCCTAGCGATGCTGCCAAAATGTAATAAGAATTAGTACGGTACTCTTTTGTTTGAATCACAATAATTTGAAATAAACCATAGGGTATAAGTCCAGTTATGCATAAAATCAGCAACATGGCAGCAATCATATCTTGTTCCGAAACAAAATTTTCCAAAAACGTTGTGTTTTTCATTATCCTCAATAACGATCCATGGTGTACTTATAGTAAGCTATAATTGCCGAATATACAAGACAGTAGCAAATTTAAAGTAATCTGTTTAGTGAATGTCGCAACAAAAGAACATATCTTAATATATATAACACAGTAGCAAATATAAAGTAATCTAATGTAATGAATGTAGCAACAAAAGAAAACATCTACATAAAGGTTTGGGTTGTAAACTGACAATATGACACCAAAACGAACTACCTTAAGCTGTCTACCAACTGAGCAGCGGTCTCGATGTGTTTTAGGCACCCTGTACTTTTGAAAATTATTTTCACCGCCGAACCACTATCAAACTGACGTTAGAAAAAGACTATAAAGGTGAGCGTCTAATGCAGGGAAAAATTAAATGCTACCTTAATAATGTAGCAAGATAACAGCCGACTCGTAGTCGTAAAACCCATAAAATTTAAGTCTTATGATAATTTTATAGTCCCAGTCGTCATGTTACATTTGGCGGCGTCCGCAGACGCTTCCAGTTGCAGCTTCACGCCTGGTAGTCATATTACCACTAGAAGCGTTGACGCGCGTCAACGCGCCCACTTGTAACATGCCAATTTTGCGTATCGACTCTCGTCAGCGCGCGTTGATACGCGCAAAGTAATATTGATGTTTGTAGACGCACTTTGGCGCGCGTGCACCTGCGTTCGAAACTATGAAGGCACCTTTATGTTGTGGTGAACCTGAACTGTGACTGCCAATATGGCTGTTAAGTAGTTTGAAAACTTTATACTATCGGACTATATTTATTTGACTGACTATCGGATGATCGAGAAAGCCTGCCAATGATGATTGTCACACGAGAACAAATTTGTGGACCTATAGGCTTATATAAATTTGACAGCTAAATTTTCAATTCAATCAATTTAGTTGCTTTGATTTTCACATAAGAACGAATCTATTACCTTGGATCAGTTTGATTACTGAATTTTCACTTCACAAGCAGTTAATTTAACCTGAACTGCCTTCATCTCAAGGCAGAAAAGAATTTTCATTATTTATTATTTTTTATTACTTATTATGATTTATTATTATTTATTCAGGACATTTCAATATTTGAAGAATGCAAAACATGAAACTACTGCCACAGACATTTTCTAATATTATACTCTGTTTGGACCACTGTTTGACCCATCTATCGGCAACGGCTAAAATGCTTAGTTTGATTCAGAATTCCTAAGACGACTTTTTCATTTCAGAGAGTTTGGCAAGTTTTGGCTTATGGAGATGGAAGGCAATGGGAAATACTGATCGTTCTAGATTCGGATTTCAAATGTAAATGAGATTCAGCTTAGAGAATACAATAATGCGTTGCCATTTTCATTTGGAAGTTTCAATCAAGTGTGTCAGACAAAACCTTGGAAAATTCAAAACCTGGAGGCTGATAAAATATGAGATAAATGTTTTCAAATGAAAAGATGTAGGAGTGCATGGTATCATCCTGGCAAAATGTTACAGTCTTTACTGTAAGCTTACAATATTACCAAGTAACTGTTGATACCAAAATCTAACTGTTGACTAACTAACTCTAACTAACCAAATAACTAACTAACTAACTCTCTTAGTCTAACTAACCAAAATCTAACAAAATCTAATGAAACTCATGTCGCGCAGTGGTTTCTTACTGGGCACAAAGTAGAGTCATGTCAAGTCTAGCGCTTGAAAAAATAAGCTCTAGCACCCTACATTCGAAAATCACTCCTGGGCAATTTAGCGAAATTGTCAAGCGGCCGCCTATCTGGTGGAGCTACCAGAGCACCTCGAGTATGGTGGACGTAATGGACGTAGTGATAGCCTTGTAGATGTTATTTTCGCAACAGACAATTCTATGGTTGGGTGCTTGGAACATTTAGTACATTTTTCATTTTCTTTGCCCCTGCTGGAAATAGTTCCACGAAATTCAGTTTTGTGGACAACCTTGTAGATTTTATTTTGATTTGATGTGTTGCCTGCTGAGAGTTGTCGTGGACGGTTGATTGAAATTTCCATGCAGAATTTGTGGTTATCCCTGCAAAAAATTTTCCCGTCTTAAAAGCTGTTGCAGATTTTCTAACATGTTTGATTCGACTTTTCTGCTTTCAAACTTCTTGACGAATCGTTCTAAAAATTGGTATGGATTCGTTTACCACCGCCCTGGGTTCAAAGGCTGATGGATTAAGCTTAACGTGTAAGCTAAAGCAAAATCAGCAGAAAATCTGTGTAGAGGAAACGGACAATTCGCCTTTACCTTTAGCTCTTTAAATTCTCTGTGCCTAAATTTTTCAGTTGTCGTTTAGAATCGAAAAAATGGAACATCGCTAAATCGAAAAATTGTATGTTTGAATTCAGCCCGGTCAAAAACACCCATATAAAATATTAGCTTAATTGCTCTACTTTTTGGCACAGTAAATAATCGGAAAGGCCCAAGCATTGCAAAACAAAAAATCCGTCCGTCGAGTTTTCACGAGCTACTATGTTTAGTTTAACATTGTGATATGGCTTAGTAATAATTTGCCGTGCTTTATCCCGATGCCACAAACTAGTTTCTTTACTCGGACTCCACATCGTGCATCTCAGTAATTCGTGTACACGCTGTAGATTGTTGACACCGTACACGTACATTACGTATTTCGCCTAAATACTTTGAGTGTAAGAAATGTAATTTTGACTTCAGTACCCGAGTCCTGAAAAATTTAGGCCTCAAATGGGATTCGAACCCACGACTTTCAAATTAAAGGTCCAACATTCTGCCAACTGAGCTAACGTGGCTACAGTGGCATTAAACTAAAAGGAGTTCGTATCCAAACTGCCGTGACAGTGAATTAATAATGCGCTTTACAAAGCGTAAATACACACGGTCCAGAGCGAAGTACACTATGGTACCCTGCATACAAAGCCGAAATGTGACTGTTTTCACTGGGAAAACTCTAAAAACATGCTTAGCATCGTTTAACATCTCTTGTGGTTAACGCATTCAAACTAACACTAAACCATAACAAAAAGTTGTTGTAGCACGCAACATTGTGCACTCTTTAATATACGCATAAATACTTGTGAAACCCTCGAGCAGGGAAGTCGTGCGCTTCGCGCACTCGTGCCCTGCACTTGGAGGTTCACAAGTATCCGTGCCTTATATTACTAACTGCACGCTGGCCCGTGCTACAACCTATTCAAATTTCTTTTGGAAAAAAGCCAGGAAACTGCAGACTTCACCTTCAACTGTCACCTTAGTCTTTTTAAGCAATATGCAAATGAGATTTCAGTGACACTGCGACTGTTGTGTGACAGTGAAAAACCAGTGTGAAGTTTGGATCTACAAATGTTAGTAAACTGTGAGAATTACTTGAATAAAACAATTGAACTGTCTAGACTTTAGGATAAGACTAGATCAGAGGGAAACAGTGTGGTGTGCGATGGCAATCGGATTAACCGCTAAATCTACTTACAGAAATATTTAACAACAAAAATTTTACTGCCAACTTTCACGACTGAGCTAGACAAACTCAAAATACAAATTTAACCAATAACACAAATATCTTCGCATCAAACTCGAATATAAAACCAATAAGTTTATAGCGCCAGTGAACTTATAAAATAGTACAAGAAAGTTACCAAACTGATCGTAGAACAAGCGCCACACCGAACTCACTACTAAACCTCAAATCCCAGCAATCGAACGTAGAAACCCAAAGATTTGTCCACCAATCTAAACTCGTCTCAATCCCAACTGCTTAACGTCAAGCGAGAACTAATTTGAAAACTTAGCTAAAGTATCGGTGAATTTAGACAAAAGTCACGAAAATGCTGAGCGTTTGTCAACTTGGATAATTTCCGAATAATTCTACAATTTAAATGTGCGTGCTAACTTCACACAATTTTTATTTTAAGAGCACGCTATCCTCACACAACCACGAAACAGACACCTCCTGAACACATAATACTCTAGACGCAAAAGTACATACACCACTATATGGGTCACGGGTGACAGGTCTCTAGCCACATATTTTCACTAACATTATTTGCAAACTTACGATAATTAAACTACACAGATTCCCTTCCACAACTTAATTTTGAATCACGTATGAAGCCTATGGATATCTATTTTGCATCTCAGAATTAACTGGTTTTTGTCTTCATTACTTTAAAGAATTACGGCTCCTCTCATTAATACGTCAACTTTATGATTCAACTGCGAGAATTAAGTTTTGGTAAAAAACAAATGTCAGAATTTAATTTAATTTTCTACGTTGATAAAAGACCTCGTTTGGATGAAAGCATTCAGGGATCACTTGCCGATATTTATAATCCTCCGGCTCTAATAATTGATTTTGAACCAGACCTGAATTGACAATAACAAATAACTTTATAACAAATAACTTAACTGTACTACATATGTTGTACGATTCTGTCTCACTTCCCAACCAAAGCAGTCTCACTTCCCAACCTTTCGTCTCACTTCCCAACCTAGAGTCTCACTTCCCAACCAAGCAGTCTCACTTCCCAACCTTACAGTGTCACTTCCCAACCTTACAGTCTCACTTCCCAACCTTACAGTCTCACTTCCCAACCACTTATGCAGTACACCTAACTACAGTAATCTGAAACTAAACGAAACTGCAATTACTGAGGTCATATGTTACATTAATTCGAGAAATACAATGTTTACTGAATATGAAGACGACATTACTACTTTATGTACTAACGGTAACAAATTTTTTAACTTTTTGAATTTTTTACATAATTGATATTATGTATTAATAATAACAATAATCATAAAAAATGTATATAGGGGTTTCCGGGGTCGTAGAACACGAATCTGAAGTCCGTTTTTCGTTTCAGCTTTTCGTTAGCTAAGAATAAGCTTACATCTTAAGCTTAAATCTTTAGCTTATACTGAGGTAACGGAAAGCTGAAACGAAAAACGGACTCCAGATTCGTGTTCTACGACCTCGAAAACCCCTATATACATCTTTTCAGCAAAATCGAAGACAAAACAATTTTTCGGTTACCCTTGGTCCCCCTTACAAATCGAAAAAAATCGAATTTCTCGAAATCGAAAAATTTTGCGATATTTGAACTCAGCGTGGTCGGAAACATACCCACACCAAATTTTAGCTCATTTGGTCAAGTTTTAAGGATTTTGAGTATTGGGGGGGTAATCGAGATAAGACCCTATTAATATATAATTTTCCATCCCACCAGGCTTGAACCTTGTCAACGTCAACCACGCATGTTTCCAATGTGGATCTCTTTAACTATTCCCCCCCCATATGTAACACGTGACCTCTGAATTTGTGCACGTCATCTGAAAATCAATTTTACTTTTACATACGGTATCAGATTACTGTAGTTTTAGGTATTACAAAAATGGTTGGGAATTGAGACTGTAAGGTTGGGAAGTGAGACTGTAAGGTTGGGAAGTGAGACTGTTAGGTTTGGGAAGTGAGACTGTTAGGTTGGGAAGTGAGACTGTAAGGTTGGGAAATGGGACAGGTTGGGAAGTGGGAATCAACCATGTTGATTTTCTTTGATAACATAGAGTACGTCTGTGGACACACACACACATGTCATAACGTACGATAAAATCAGAATTAAATGTAAACAAATGTGCTTTTTCGCCCCTGGCTTTCAACGCTCGCGAGAATGGAATACCGGAAACATATATTTTGCCACATGCGTGCCAAAACAATGCGTGCCAAAACATCAATAATCGCAGAAAAGATGATTCTAACTTCTGTAGAAACATTATATATAAGCGTCGATATGGGCATATATAGATAGGCTTTTCTTCAGTATTCTTGATCTGTCAGTATTTGGAGGAAAACAAAGCATAACAGGCATAACTTATTGAAAAGTAAAACTAATTACCTCTGATATGCAATTATATTCAGTCCGGTCCAGAAAGCGAATGACACCATCCAATCTATATTGGTCCTGGCCATTCGTTTGCTCAAAGAGGGGCAGGGTTGGGGTTCACCTCAAGACCTAAAGCTCACCACCCCGAAGCAGTTTGCCCTCTCAAAATCAGGATTATCCCAATTTTGTGGCCATCCCTTTCTCCTGTCAGCTTTCGCCTCTTGCACATGTCTGCTGGCAAACCGATGCAACTAAATATGTTTCATTCATGCCTTCTTTCAGTACTTTTGCGTTTTATTACTGTAGGAAAAATATATTATTATTTTTTGTGGCTGAGGGTTTCACTCAGTGGCGCGATTCTTTAGAATTATTCTTGATTATGATTAGAATTCTGACAACATTCACCACAAATAAAGTCAAACCAAAATCCACTAATCCCGCAGCGTATGTAGTAAGTTATAACCATTAGAAAAGAGGGAAATCCAATGGCAACAGTCTGTAAACATCATTTTTGTTGAGATTTTTCTACTTACCCGGATTTGAAATACAGACAGTGTGATCCACCCCACCCCAAAAACCGAGAGCAGCGGTGAAGAATCATCTGCAGAAGATGCAGCATAGAAACTGTCAGATATTTACACAAAGATTTCGGACTTCCTAGGCCCATGACGTATAAGTTTCATTTTTCAAGTAAGATTCAACGCAATCATAGCTTCAAAAGTATAGATCCAAGTTTGAGAGGGCACTACAGCGACAGACAATTAAAACCTACACGAGTATAACTTAAGTGTATTTATTCCTTTTTGCTAGTTTTTAAAGTAATTATTGAAGTTTTCAGGTGGTAAAAATTCTAAACATATGCTTTAGCGGCAAACAATCTCCAATAACCAAAAATACCGGGTCCAGACAGGGTCAGAGCTCCTGACCAAAAACCCGGTGACCGGTCCATATAGTGACCTGATCTGACCCGGTTTAATCTCTGTGCTGTATTATTCCTGCAAGAATCGTGCAAGCGGTTTGTTTTGATGTCGTCTGATTTGTATTTTCTGTTGCTAAGTCTTAAGCCACTGTTTTGCTGCAGCAAACCAAAAAAACATGTGCTTAACTTTCCTGTGTATTTGCATAAGCAGGATAAATCTAACACAAACTACTTTCAGTCGGAACCTGAAAAGATCATAACAAAAACAAGGCGTAACAAGCAAGATTTTATGCAAAAGGTTCCGTTTCCGCTGGACGGACATTAAAGCAATTGTAAACCTGCTGCGCAGCTAATTATTTTATAAGAAAGCTCTTAATTGCTTACTAAAGAAAATATACGTGCAAAACATTGTTTAAAGATGTTTTATAACGCTTGTGGAATTCACCTTTATATTGAAAATAAAGTTTTTTAACCTGCTCAGCATTTGTATGTATAGTAGCACATGTTCCTGTAAGCCTTATCATATTTGAGAAATCTTTGCTGACCTGAGATATTAATGACAAAAGTTTAACTGTAACGATGAGTCATCAATTAGAACAGAGAATAGGCATTTCCGATTTTGGAATTGAAGATAATCCTATACATACATGCGTAATATATATGTATATGTCGCAGTAATTTCTGTATTCAGTAAATACTGTATTTACTGGCCGATTTCAGTAAATACGGTATTTACTAGTAAGAATGGTATTTTCTTTAAACGTCCTATCTTTACACGTAAATACCATTTTTATTGAAACTCGTCCAGTAAATACTGTATTTTCTAGTAAATTCTGTATTTCATCTTAAACGCCTTTGTCTTTGTGTGTGGCTAGGAAAACAAAGGACATGCCGACGTCATATTTAAAGTCAAAAGATAGGTCATGCATAGTAACAATATGTACAAAGGGGTGCATGAAGATATAGTTCAGAAGCTTAAAACATTAGTTTACAAAATTAAAAAAATATTTTAGCTTTTAAAACACAGCTTTTAAAATCAAAACAGATATATACGGTACATTTCACGGAAAGAATGACCGTTGGCGAAATTGACAAAGTGGCGAAATTTCACGAAAAAATGGCGATTTTGGCAAATTTGGCTACATTTGTGGATATTAAGCTGGATCATGTTTTGCAACTAAATTTAAGCAAGCTCATAAACCAACTCGTTCGCGAAAATTGTCCTGAAAATTGATAAGAATTCCAAAATTGCCTCAAAGTGGAAAAATGTTGGCGAAAAATTCTGTGAGAATTCGAAAAATTCTAAGCCCATTAACCAACTCGTTCATTCGCGAACGAGTTGGTTAATGTGCTTAGTTGCAAAATATGCTCAAGCTTATGTCTACAAATGTAGATAAATTGGGGAAAATTGCCATTTTTTCTTGAAATTTCGCCAACGGTCATTCTTTCCGTGAAATGTACCGTATATATGTATACAGGTATTATATATTCATAATGAATTACGATTAATTAAAAATTTATTAGTTACTTTATAGTCTTCAATTTGCTTTTCCTAATTTTAAAAAATACACAAATAGCATTTTTAAAACATTGAGTAAACTTATAGTGTTTCTGCAATTAAGATTTAAGGTGTTAGCTAATCTGCTTTTAATGTGTTAACTGGATTAACATTATACTATTTTTTACTTTTGTAAACTGTTTTAAACTTTTGAAGTTTATCTTCATGCACCCCCTTTGTACATATTGTTACTATGCATGACCTATCTTTTGACTTTAAATATGACGTCGGCATGTCCTTTCTTTTCCTAACCACACACAAAGACAAAGGCGTTTAAGATAAAATACAGAATTTACTAGAAAATACAGTATTTACTGGACGAGTTTCAGTAAAAATGGTATTTACGTGTAAAGATAGGACGTTTAAAGAAAATACAATTCTTACTAGTAAATACCGTATTTACTGAAATGGGCCAGTAAATACAGTATTTACTGAATACAGAAATTACTACGACATATATAAATCGGAAGCAGAAGGTCTTTGGAATGAAAGACAAGGTTTCACACACAAATCATACTAGCCAGCCCTATCTTCAACCATTGTTTGCACGCATTTACGGTGAAGAGTATATTTATCAAGCCAAATGCGACTGAGGACTCGGGCCGAGCAAATATATAAGTGGCCTGCTGCGCTGAGGCGCAGCAGAAAAAAGAAACGTGTACAATTAGTGTAATTCTGTACGAAAACGTTTGGAATTCGTGTAAAATCAATCGTACACGATTTTATTTTTGACACGGTTCCTTAAGTAAAAATATTGAACTTTTAAGCAATTTCCAAATTTAACTCTAAAATCTCTACTTGGGACAATTTTCCAGCCGTGGGTGGACAAGAATTAAGATAGCTTGTCGAAAAATAGCTGCCCACTCCGGCCCAAAGGATTGCTTGACTGCTCGCCCATCAACTACCACTTTAGTTCCAAATTTCATAGTTAATTCAATGAGAAGCTCAATATCACCACCATTCAAATATGCGTTAGCTAATTTTGCAGGCTTTTATCAAATTGTAAGGCAACATGTTAGTATGGGTTTATGCCCTAAATATGGATTCTGAATCGATAGTGACATTTACATGTGGGGGGAGTAGGGCTACTTATGGGCAAAAAACCGGGAAATTCCGGTTTATGGGCGGCTTTCGGCCGATATTCCCTCAAGTTTGCGCCTTCTGCACATGTGTGATGCTTACCTAAAATACACAGTGCCGTTGAAAGCTGTAATTTTTCTCATAAACTAAATCAGGCTCAATCTAGCAAACCTGTGACTCATTTAAGTCAGAACATTTGCTAATCGACCCAATCAGTTTCAGCACTGGCTCGATTAAATGACACTGCTACCTTCAGGGAAACGGTTCTGAATCAACCTTCGAAAAAGTCTAACGATAGGTACGTCCGGCTGTGCAGGGGTATACTCCATAAATGTTGTCGAGTAGGCGAGTACAATCAAGCTGCGAGTTTGATTGTTCGTAGCAAAGTTAACATTACAGATATCACGTTTTGTATAGGGTGAGCTGAAAGATGTCTAATGAAAATAGGCTATAGCAGACGATTTTAAGCGTTTCGGAGTTTCGGAATCTGTGCAACAAAAACGTTCACCTACTCAACTACTCGACAACATTGAATGGATTAATGGAATCGAACCCAGGTCGATTCCTGTATCACAAACAGCTTGATAGCAATTTCTTGAATAGATTCGAGGGTTTACCGCCAGCACTTAACGACCACTGGGGGGATAGATCTCGTTTCTTCATTTCGCTTCAGCAGTTCTTTGGAAACAATATTGTTTTATAGTCAGCACGACTCTGCAAAAAACTCGTGATCCATGTATACGCAGGAGAGATTTACATTGGGAAAATTAAAGCGACGTTCATAAAACGAATTTTTCCTGCACTGAAATTCCACTTTTGTCTGCTTGAAAACTAGTCTGCATTTCTATTTTGTAAGCGAAGGTGGTGTAGTGGTTAACATAGCTGCCTTCCAAGCAGTTGTCCCGGGTTCGATTCCCGGCCTTCGCAATGTTTTAATCTCTAAAATCAAAACCACTGTAGCTCAGTTGAAATTAATAACTCCCCTCAGCTTTGCAATGATTTTTGAAAGGGTAAAATTTTGTCAATTTTTATAATTAACACATCTATAGGCAATATTAAGGCTTACAATGAGTAGATTCACCTCAATATATATAACAGGCAAAACAAGCTTGTTTTTCTGGACGTTCCATCAGACATGTGCAGGAGGGGAAGTTGAAGGGAATGGGCCGGAAAACCGGATTTTTCCTGCTTTCTGCCCCAAAAACTGGACAATTTCGGATTCTGGTGTACAGTAGGGCGGTGATGCCCTCCTGTCATATTTTATTATTATTTAAAAAGATTCTACATTCAAAATTAGCCCGAACTTATGTATCTCGTTTTTATCAAAATTGCCCCGATAGCCCATAATTTTAATTGAAATATTGTAATTGTGTGTGTTTTTGCAAAGATAGATCATGCATCGCCCCAGTTTTGCTCAAAATTCTCTCGCTAAAATTTGTCTAAATTCTATTGGCTGGAGGCATGTCACGTGATTTCGTAATCACTATGGCTGCCTCCAGCAATCTTTCGTCAGTTCGGTTCTGTTTTTCATGCTGAGTAGTCGGTCCCAGTTTCGTTTTACTTGCTCCAAATTTATGGTCTCAGTGTTTTTTCTGGCACGAGTCGGGGTCCCTCAGAGCTTTGAAAGTCGGGTTAGACGAGTAAAAGCCACCTAAATCTGGTGATAGATTGGGTGGGGGACACCCGAATTATTTGCTATCGGGGCTAGTATATTCTATTGTTATTACTGGAATTTTATGCTCATTTCTATTCACTGCTCTCTTTGGATCCATAATACTGTAAGTCACTGTCCAAATTTATTGTACCTACCCCCCCCGTCTGTATAGTAAATTTTGTATCACGGCCACTTGGCCTTTCGTATTCTAGCTAGGTTTAGCGTATTTTAGTTCGGTAGGTAGGGACTTTAGGGCTTAGGTTTGGGGTTACTTAGTGGGTTGAGCATAAGTTTCACGATTCTTGGGTTATTTTAATTGGCGAGGCTTGTCGAGGTCGGCCTGGAAATTATCTCCAGTCCAGGTCGCGTATCCAGCATCAAGCGCACAGCACCCCGTAAAGGTCTTTGGTCGCCCATTATCTAGTCCTTGGGGCCAAATCTTTACACTGGGCGTGAGCTCCAGATCTTGGGGTGAACCTCCCAAGCACATGTGTGCGTCCCACTTAAGCATAGATTGTCGATCTTTGGCGATCTACAGCTTACTGAGAGAATAAGGACAAATACCAGAAATTTCTTATTTTTCGCCTAAAATATTGGACTGGTCCCTCCCAGACTGTTAAAGAACACAAAAATTTGTTATTCTGTTAGTTTTAGCTTGTTTCAACGCACGACCCAAATCAAGTTTAACTAGTTGAAACGTTCCAAAATTACTTCTTTTGGCGTTCTAGCACCCTCGGCGCAATCTCGCGTCGAAAAGGCGGCATTTCCGTTTAGAGTGGATTTAGCCTATTTCTGACAGCTGGCTCAGCCTGTGACTCATTTAAGTCAGAACATTTGCTAATCGACCCAATCAGTTTCAGCACTGGCTCGATTAAGTGACACTGCTACCTTCAGGGAGACGGTTCTGAATCAATCTTCCAAAAAGTCTAACGATAGGTACGTCCCGCTGTGCAGGGATATATTCCATAAATGTTGTCGAGCGGGCGAGTATAATCAAGCTAGCGAGTTTGATTGATCGTAGCAAAGTTAACATTACAGACACCCCGTTTTGTATAGGGTGAGCTGAAAGATGTCTAATTAAAATAGGCTATAGCAGACGATTTTAAGCGTTTCGGGGTTTCGGAATCTGTTCAGCAAAAACGTTCACCTACTCAACCACTCGACAACGTTGGATGGAATCGACCCCAGATCGATTCCTGTATCACAAACAGCTTATAGCAATTTCTTGAATAGATTCAAGGGTTTACCGCCAGCCTGAACTTAACGACCACTGGGGGGATAGATCTCGTTTCTTCATTTCGCTTCATCAGTTCTTTGGAAACAATACTGTTTTATAGTCAGCACGACTCTGCAAAAAACTCGTAATCCATGTATACCCAGGAGAGATTTACATTGGGAAAATTAAAGCTACGTTCATAAAACGAATTTTCCTGCACTGAAATTTCACTTTTGTCTGCTTGAAAACTAGTCTGCATTTCTATTTTGTAAGCGAAGGTGGTGTAGTGGTTAACATAGCTGCCTTGCAAGCAGTTGTCCCGGGTTCGATTCCCGGCCTTCGCAATTTTTGTACTCTAAAATTGAAACCAAAACCAGTTAATATTAATAACCCACCTCCGCTTTGCAGTGATTTTTGAAAGGGTAAAATTTTCTCAATTTTTATGGTAAAGTCATCTACAGGCATTTTAAAGCTTACAATGACTAGATTCACCTCAATATGTGGAACTAGCAAAACAAGCTTATTTTTCTGGACGTTCCATCAGACATGTGCAGGAAGGGAAGTTGAAGGGAATGGGCCGGAAAACCGGATTTTTCCTGCTTTTTGCCCCAAAAACTGGAGAATTTCGGATTCTGGGCGTGAGCTCCAGGTCTTAGGGTGAACCTCCCAAGCACATGTGTGCGTGCCACTTAAGCATAGATTGTCGATCTTTGGCGATCTATAGCTTACTGAGAGAATAAGGTCAAATACCAGAAATTTCTTATTTTGCGCCTAAAATATTGGACTGATCCCTCCCAGACTGTTAAAGAACACAAAAATTAGGTATTCTGTGAGTTTTAACTTGTTTCAACGCACGACCCAAATCAAGTTTAACTAGTTGAAACGTTCCAAAATTACTTCTTTTGGCGTTCTAGTACTATCGGCGCAATCTCGCGTCGAAAAGACGGCGTTTCCGTTTATAGTGGATTTAGCCTATTTCTAACAGCTGGCTAGTAGCTGCATAGTTAAACCTGTACTCATTCGAAAGACCTCGTTCTGTTTTTCAAAGCCTCTTTCTAGCTTTCTCTATCGATAGCTATAATAAGTTTCTTATTTTGGAGTCAAAATTATTATTTTTAATTAAATAAATTAAAATATTTTTTAGAGTTTAATGTAGAGTGTGGTCTGTTTCACACTAAAGTGAGGTCTGTTAAAGTATGTATTGGGAGCAATTGGCTGGTTTACCAAAAGCCAGTGTAATCGCTTCCTTTCAAATGCTTTAGTTTGGTGTACTGGTCAAGCCTGCCTTTCCTTATGTTCGTCTCCCTCCACTTGATCATAGAGGGCTCGAAATTCTCAAACTTGGTTGCTTTAAATCTGAATAACTCTAGCACAGCTTGAACTCGAACTCCAATAATATTTTGTCGTCTTTTCAGGAACAGATGCCCCTATATTGTGTGCTGAAATGAGCAAAATCCGTGACTATCAATTTTGGGCAAAAGCGATCCCGTTAAAAGATTGAAACAATACTAATGAACGAGAATTTACTTCTGCAAAAAAGCATTAGAATCAACAAGACGGAGGAAAAACAGTAACTGAACGTACAGTAACAAGCAAAAATTACATGATGTCTACCACATATAGATAATTAACAGCAAGTTAAAGTTTGTTCCTTTATAACAACAACAATTGTAAACGGTTAGTAGTATCTAGAAAGCAACCCAAACAACCACCACCTAACGAAAGACCATTTGTGCAGTTCAGTGCTGGGAATGTATTGAGTGTGATTGCAGTCGACCTTAGCTCTAGTATCCAGGAGCCAAGCGAGCCGGCGGGCAGTGCTCGCAACCTCCGGGACTTCCATCCGCTCCGGGCTCACCGGGACTTCCGGGAGTTCCGGGCGTGCCGTCATTCCCTCTGGCGCCAGGATCGCCCGGGGGACCGGCCGGACCGGGACTTCCGGGAGTTCCGTCTCCGGCCGGAGATCCTGGGAGACCGGGACCGCCGGGTTCTCCGGGCTGTCCTGGCTGGCCGACTGGAGGTTCCGGTCCGGGAACAGTGGATCCGGGTCCGCCGGGAGGTCCCTTGGGGCCGGGACTGCCGGGAGGACCAGGAGGCCCTTTGGGCCCGGGTGGTCCGGGACCGCCGGGTTGGGCTCCTCGCCCGCCTTGACCGTCAGGGCCCGGTTCTCCGGGTGGTCCTGCGGGTCCGGGTGGACCCTGTGGTCCAGCGCCGGGTTCACAGGGGCACTGGGGTGGGAACGGATCCACGGGTTCGTTTTCTTCCGCATCCCGACCCGGGGTTCCACGACCACCGTCATCTCCAGCTGCTCCATCTTGGCCGTCATTGCCTGGTGGACCGGCTGGTCCGGGAGGTCCCTGTTGACAGCAGCCTGAAACAGAAAATGTGTATTTGTGGTGCCAACTGGCTCTCTCCTGTTTCGGACAAAGGCTTTTCCTCAGTGACTGCAGAACATGCTTGTAGAGCACACGTTTGCATTATTTTAACTTCTATATTCAGGTTTTTACACTGATTACTGCTCCTATAGTTTCATCGAATTAAATTGAAACGGAATGTTTAAACATAAAACAATATTTTGATTCTAGAGGGTCCTCAGCAGTGTTGGACGCGGGCCGAAATTAGCGGCCCGCACCCGTCCCGCAGCCCGCGCACAGATTTTTGGCCCACACAGGGCCGGCCCGCGGCCCGCACCAATAAAATACGGCCTGCGGTGGCCCGCATCTAAATTTAGCTTATGCAAGCATCATAGCATTAAATAATTGCTACTTTCATTGATTATTCGTCGATTTTTCCATAAAATGCCATATAAGCGCGATTGCTGGTTTTCAAGAGCATTCATATAGCTGCAGTCGTGCGTTTTCAAGTTTTTATTGACTTTTATGTAAGAATTTTGGGCTAGTGACTGTGTTATTGTAGCTGCCGTTCCGCAAAAGGTTAGTAGCTTCAACCTTAAAGTGAGAGAAAAGTCGCCCTGCACATAGAATTCAACGATCGATCAGCCAAGTGCGGCAACGAATAAAATCCGCTATAAAATTTGCTATGTTTATATACGTGTTTACACACAAAAATCTCTTGTCAGGTCAAAGGAGAAATAAGCGTTTAAAGACTGTCAGTCTGTAATTTAACTGGTCTGCCTGAATAGTTAGAAAATACCTTTGCTTGTTTTATATCGCCAGTAGAATGCTTCCTTATAAGCGGCACAATAACTCGATCTCTTTCCAATTCTGTAATTTGACAGCTACTTCGTTTGAAAACGGTGTGGGTGTGGGTGTGTAGGGTGTGTACCAAGGGTGTGTACCAACCAACCAACACTGATAAATTGATAACTATTAAAAGTGACTAGGCTAACAAGGCCTAAGCCGCAAGAGCAGACCAAAATAGCAAACATTTGTTTTTAATTTGAACAAATTGAGTCCACCGAGACCAAGCTGCCCCTTATTAGCTGCAGAAAATGGTAAATGAGAAATGTTCGAAATTATATATAAGGAACAAAAGAGAAGTGGAAAAAGGAAGAAGAGAAGGAAAAGTAGGAAGACAAAATGTATTTCAATCAGGAAAAGTTCCATTATAATGTTGGAATTCGCAAAAAATTCAAAATTTCTTACCCTGTCTCACCAAAAATCGGCTCGCATCGGCCCGCGCGGGCCACTGCGGGTACTAATTTTCGGCCCGCCCCGCCCCGCCCCGCCCCGCCCCGCCCCGCCCCGCCCCGCCCCGCCCCGCCCCGCCCCGCCCCGCGGGTACCCGCGGGTACCCGCAGCCCGCGCCCAACGCTGGTCCTCAGTGTCACCACTCAAATTAACATAATATTGGAGTCCCATATTCCCTTAATATTCAGATTCCCTTAAATTCAAATACCCATAATATTTAAATTCCCTTATTTAAATGGCTTTACTACACTACTGTTCATATTCCAGTTCAAAGAAGAGCAAAATGGCTACTTTTACCGATCAAGCATAAGAGTAATTAATATATTGTGTGCTCTCTCCCAAGTCTCAGTTGTGCGGCATTCTTGTCTGCAAATTGGAGGGTTCGTGCTTCGATTCTCACGGAAGCCAAATTTTATATATTTTATTTTTATTTAACGTTTGTCAGCATATAAACTCTTTTCCCACTACAATTGCAAAGTGGAGAAGTGTAATTTAGTAACTAACTAAAAATTTACGTTTTTCAAAACACTGCGAAGAAATTGCAAAATCTGGGTTTAAAAAGGTAAATCTAATATACTCTGCCTTCCATTCGCGTAATAGGGAATTTTTACTAAAAATTTATAAAACATATGTTCGTCCTAAGTTAGAGTATGGCTCTGAAGTATGGTCACCTTTTCTGCTCAAAGACATTGATTTAATAGAACGAGTTCAACGGTTATTTACTAGAAGATTGCCAGGGATTTCCACCCTACCTTATCATGAACGTTTGAAAATTTTAAACCTTCCCTCCTTGGAGGAAAGACGGATTATTAAAGATATAATTTTTGTTTACAAAATGCTCCATGGTTTAGTCGACTTAAGTTTTTCAGAGTTCTTTGAATTTACTCCTACTTTAAGTACTAGAGGTCATTCTTACAAATTAATGTGGAAACGTGCAAACTTAGATATTCGAAAGCATTTTTTCGCAAATCGAATAATTCCTATATGGAATTCTCTTGATGAACAAATCGTTAATGCTGTAAATATAGTGGAATTCAAAAACCGACTTGCTACTGTTTCTTTTCATAACTTCATTAGGGGCCGGGCGTTAGTGGCCGTGCAATCGGCCCAGCCCTGATCCCTTCCCTTCTGTCAATACTTTGCCACGTACATTAGAATGTGTTTAGACACTTTTCCTTTTGCCGGTTTGGTATATTTGTTGCCGCTTTGCTATAGTTTCTTGTTAATTTTGTTTTGATAATTCTGTTTTTGGTTGGGAATAAACTAACTAACTAACTAACTAACTTTCAATCATTTTATTATGCATGCAGAAATTGCTTACAGGTAGAAAGCATCGAAGCTTGTCGAGTTACTCGCTTGAAGGCTTCCAGTGAAGGGTCCGTTTGGAAATCCAACGATTCTCGATACATGTCACGTGATCTCGCCTAGAAAATCAATCAATAAATTGGATTAAGCAGTAAATTATTTACAACATTCTTTAGGTTGCAAAAAATTCTCCTAGGCCTAGGAGCGCTTAGATCAGGAGAAATCTTTTGACACAGATTTAGGAGGACTCATTCCTAGACAGTAACCAAGCATGGATTTTTTGGGAGTATCTTTAGTAACGCGACTTTTGCAATCTTTATCAATCAGTAGTCCCCATAAATCCAGCCTGAATTTTGGAGAAAGATTTCAACAACAATAAGCTTTTGATTAACAATCCCGGTGAATTTATTTTTAATTAATTAATCTACTTGATAATTTTTGCTCTATACCTTGCAGTAGGCCACTTCGCCATGAATCGAGGCCTGAAGGGTCTGCACGTAGTTGAACACCAGGGGGAACGTGACCAGACAGGTGGTGATGGCAACGGTAGCGAACACAACAGCTGTGAAGGCCAAAATTCGATTCGAGGGTCCGGAATTTTCGGACATCTTTTCGTATTCGCCCATGGCTGAATCACAGAATCTGAAATCTGGGATCACGTCTTCAGGAAGCAACAAACAAGACTGATCTACTGCTGAGACACTGGGAAAAGTGGTACTTAAATAGTGAGAAAATGAAGGATAAAAACGGATGTTGTTTCGCACTAATTGTCTGTTTTTTCCTGGAGTTTAATGACAAGAAAAGTGAGAAGTAGAAAAACAATTGTAAAATTCTTTCATTTGATGCCATCTTTTGTACATCTGTGTGGTTTTTCAGACATCAATTGAAAACATTGTTGAACTGCCATCTCCTTTGTTTAAACTGTTTTGTTGAAATCCGGTTGAATCCGATGAAAGTTGAAAAATGTTTTGTTAAACAGAAAACTCAAAGGATATAGATCTGGGTTTCTCAATTGGAATATTTTTCAATTGTTTTGTTTTTCTAAATCTATTTGCTCCAGTGAAGAAGTTAATAATATCATTTCAACCAAGTTTTACTGTATAATTTCTATTTATTGTCCTCAATTTCTGCTTCATAAAATGCCTAAGCCAAAAATCAGTCTATCATTAGTACGTGGAAGAACTCGCCAGGCTAAAACCTGGCAGTAGACTTTTTGCGGGCTATTGGGTTATTTACGAAAATTCGGACAGTGGGTATTAATAGAAATTGGCTTGTAGGAATCTGGTGGGAGTCCCAAAATTGGAAGAAAAATTAATCCTTTAATTGTTGCAACCCACGCTGAGATAAAGCTGACATACCCATTATGTGTTACTGTATAGGGAAGGGCAGATCTTAAACAGGTCCGAAGCTCACTTAGAAATCCAAGCATATTAAACTGTTTCGAAGAAGCGATTGATATTGAAAACTAATCAAATTTCAATGTTATTGCTTGTCAAAAAATTATCCAACTGTTCAATTGTGCTTATTGTTTGCCAGTGCGACCGTTGCCCGAAGATTTGCCGGCCAATTGGCTCCAACCTTTTTTATTTAAAAAAAGAAAAAATAGTAAAAGTTTTGTTGCCTTTCGGGATTTGTAAGAAAAATTCCCATCTGGGCTGAAACTGTGAGCCCAATGAGTGATTTTTGTTTGGCAAACTGTCAAAAGATGATCAGAGCAATAGAACAGCAGGAAGTGATTAAAAGCTTTTGAATTGCTGTCATACTTTGGCCTAACTTAGGCACTTGAGAAACATACTTCGTCTAAGCTATAAAATCACGAACTGTTTCGTTGGCATGGAAAATTCAACTTCTGCTGAAACTTTCTTCTGGCAGAATTACGTAATGTTGGATCCCTTGTGTTGGTTGTATGCATCGCTGGAATTATAGGTACCCTACGGCCTGTTTCAGATCATTGTTGTCAAAACCAAGGAGTACCGCACTAATTCTTACTACCGTTTAGCGGCATCGCTGGGTATTCTTGACTGTACTGGCATTCTTGTGCGTATAGTATATACCGTCCCATCCATTGGCTTGCAGCTTAATCTGGCTGATCCTTTTAGCGCCGCCGTTGTTGGCGCAATACCAATAAGCCTGTGGTTTGCACAGATGCCAGTTGTTTGCTGCTTAGCTGTAAATAGGCTCTGCTGCGTTTGCTTTCGAAATCGATATTCTGCTATTTTTTCATTAAAACGAACGTCGGCAATGGTTGCGTTCACGTTCATTTTCGGGCTAGTAGCTGGAGTTCCCACATTGTTACCTGGTTGTAGTTTTAGACTATATAAGGAGGTGTATTGTTGGGGATATGATGTTTCTACTTTCTGTGGTCAAGTATACAGTTATTTTGATTTAGGATTCAGTTTACTGGCAATAACCGTGGCAACTGTTTGCAATGGCACTGTATTTTCTCAATACAGGCAGATGCACGGTGAAATTACTTCAGAAACAACTAGAAATATGCAAGCAGTTCAGCGTCAAAGAGAGTTTCGTTTATTCATTCAATTTTCTATTATTGAGAGTTGGATGGGACATATGAACGTACTGTCAATTGTGGCACCCGTCATAAAGTTTACCAAATGGTTTGGGTTAACAGTTTTGTTGTTTTACATTGTTCATTCATCAATTAATGGCTGGGTCTATATTGGTCTCAACAAACCACTTCGACGCAAGCTTACCTCACTTTTGAAACAAAACTATACAACTACAGTATCGACTTTTCATGGATAACTACATAACTACCTGTGTTATCTTGTGATCTTGTTATCTTGCTTACGCATACCTAAGCACAGTCACACATGACTCTCTATACCGGTTCACATTCATAAGTATATCTATTCTATGACCGATAAATAATGATACTATGTTGTATTTGCTTGATACGTCATCTATTTGCTAAAACAAAAATTTAGCAGATGGACTCACATGACGTAAGATTCAGTTTGGACATTCATAAATGGACGCATTTGTATATGTCATAAATAATTACTTGATAAAATATTTCTTGTCTAGGAATGCACAATCTTTATGCAGATGGAAATTAATTGAGTCGTTCGTAAAAAGAAATACATTCGATGCAGCCTTACACCGAAGATAGAGCAGAGTTGTAAGGGAAGCAGGCATAGGAAAGATTGATAAGCCTGATACTGGATTTCAGCTGATGGCCCTGTGGTGTAGTGGGTTAGCAGAAGGACCGTTGTTCGAACCCCGTCTGGGCCAATTCTTTACTTTCAATGGTGAGTGAAAAGCTGAACCTCCCTCTTCCCTTCTCTCTTCGTCCTGGTTTCGTGGGTACGAGGGTGCCAGACGCCTCCCGTTTGGGCTTGTCCTCGGTTTCTTCTTGGTCCACCAGCCCAGGTAGAAGCGCTACATGTGGCGAGGCTGCCTCAGGACCCGGATTGGACTCCTGTCTCCGGTCCCCCAGTAGTTGCTTCTGGTTGGTTGGATCTAAAGGGGTCTGGAACGTGTGTCGGGGGAGCACGGATCCCTTGGACTCAGAATGACTTGCGCTGGATGCGCTCTCGGTTCGACTTTGAGTTGAGTAAGCCGCGGGACGCGTCTTAATTGAAAGGTTGATAAGCCTGATACTGGATTTTAGCAGATGGCCCTGTGGTGCAGTGGGTTAGCTAGCATCTAGCTAGCTAGATTCAAACCCCGGCTAGGCCAATTCTTTACTTTCAATGGTGAGTGAAAAACTGAAAATCTCTCTTCCCTTCTCTCTTCTAGGACCTGGTTTCGCGTGTACGAGGGTGCCAGAAGCCTACCCGTGCTTGTCCTCGGTTTCTTCTTGGTCCACCAGCCTTGGTAGAAGCGCTGCAGAGTTGGCTGCAGGCGTGAGGGCCCATTTCTGTGACAGCAACGACCGCAAATTTTCCCTAAATTTGCGTTCTGAAGGCGTGTTCACAGGTTTTTATATTTCATTAAATTTCGCAACTTAATTTTAATTGGACGCAAAGTTGACGCAAATCCGAAAACCAAAAACCCTGAGCCAATTAGAGGGATTCTGCTGATATGCCCAAAAGAACCCAACATGACCATGAAAAAAGGCCCTTCGTCGACTATGCAACATTAAAGTTCAATCGGAATTTACTTTATTTAAATAGATTAGGACCTGCTCTTGCGATCTATTACGACCAAAAAATGTATGTACAAACTTTGACCATTTATAGCAGATTAGCCTTTAGGGTAAACCCAACAATGTATATATTTTTAGAATCGTCCGGAACTCGAGATTATGAAAATTCGGAAAAATCCGGAATTCCGGTTTTCATTTACGGAAAATCTAAAATTTTTAGTTTTTCGCCGAATTTTTATCGCTATCGAAATTTTGTTTCAACGATCGAATAGAGCTGGACCAACTGCATATTTTTGCTTTTACAAGCGTTTCACGAAAACGCACCCGATTTTCGGAATTCCGGGTATTCAAAATTCCCGAATTCCCGAATTGAAAATTCCCGAATTTTAAACATTTTTTCTAATACCGGCAAGATGGGTATCATTCGAAAGCTCTTAACGAGCTGACCAACTTTTATAATAGAATGAACTCTTGAAAATGCACTCAATCCCCGGAATTCACGAAAACCGGATTTTCCTGAGTTTAAAAATTTTCTCCAATGCCCCACAATATGGGTATCATTTGAAAGCTCTTGATGACTTAGACTAAACTTTTGTAATAGAACCAATATCTGAGAATGCAGAAAATTCCCGGTATTAAGGAAAAGCATGCTAGCTAGAGTTAGAGCCGCTTTTCGTGAATTACGGGAATTTGGTGCATTTTCAGATATTGATTCTATTACAAAAGTTATTCAGTCATCAAGAGCTTTCAAATGATGCCCATATTGTGGGGTATTGGAGAAAATTTTTAAAATCCTGAAAATCCGGTTTTCGTGAATTCCGGGAATTGAGTGCATTTTCAAGAGTTCGTTCTATTATAAAAGTTGTTCAGCTCGTTAAGAGCTTTCGAATTAAATCCATCTTGCCGGTATTGGAAAAAAATTTAAAATTCGGGAATTTTGAAAACATGGAATTCCGGAAATCGGGTGCATTTTCGTGAAAAGCTTCTAAGAGCAAAAATATGCAGTTGGCCCAGCTCTATTCGATCGTGGAAACAAAATTTCGATAGCACTAAAACTTCAGCGAAATACGAGAAATATGGAATTTTCCGTAAATGAAGCCCGGAATTCCGGATCTTTCCAAATTTTCGAAATCTCGAGTTCCGGACAATTCTAAAAATATATACATTGTTGAGGTTTACCCCAAAGGCTAATCCGCATTAAACAGTCAAAGTTTGTAGACTCATTTTTTGGTCGTACTATAGTTGAAAGTTACAACCTGTTCTGTTCTCTAAGCAATTTTTCAACTACCTATGATGGTTTCTAGCTAACTTTCAAGTTTCGCCTGTACTAAGTGTTTTTTCGCTAATTAGTCATTACTAATTAGCATTACTAATTAGTATGAAATTTATATCATTAAAATAAGCAAGCTTTCCTCTTACCGAACATATAACATTATTTTCCCCTTCTGTGGTTTACTTTTATTGTACAAGCCGATTTTCCAGTCACAGATGGGAGTTTCACTTGACCATTGACTGGTCATAGCACTTCTAATTACAGTTTCACGTTAAACCTTCACGTTACATTCATATCCAAGTCAAATTTTGTTCTATTTATTGACTATAGATATTCACATATATTCACATTTTTGTAATTTTGTATTTGCAAACCTGATGTAGTTAAGTTACCTTCAAGACAGAAATGGGCCGAGACGCTGTGGTAGTAAACGGGGGCAATGTTACACTTGGAGTCGATGTTATCAATGTTTAAATCCAGATGTTGTTGCTAACCCGGGTTAGGGGGGGTCCATTTTTGGCCAATTTTTCGACCATCTCCGATTTTGCTCATTTTCACTTTCAATTTTCCAATTTGTTGTCCGATTGGTATATTTTGACGAGTTTTTGAAATTAACGTCGGATCTTTTACGGTTACAGATTTATTTTACTTCAAAGTTGATGTCAGCATGTGTTAAACATAGGAAGCGGAAAAGTGGTGATTTTTTCCGTGCGCCAGAGAAATCTCGTCAACGACAAAACCGCGCACTGCAACGCCATCTTACGATACGCCATACGATCTAGAAGGGTGTTTTGTAGGAAGCAGAGTTTTATTTTAGGCCTTCAAAATTTTTTAATTAATTTTTGAAGTGTGAAAACAGCTAAATTTGACTATTTTGCAATGTCAAAATTGGGGGTCACCAACTTTGATGAAATATTCTGAAACCTGAAAAGCCTAAGAAACCTAAGCCTACTTCCTACAGATCACAGCTTAAGAAAAGACATTTCGGACGATGCCAATTGATCCTGGTTAGCTCTCCCCGATTTCGAGATTCCTCTGAATTTTTGGCAAAATTTGGGAGATTTCCGTTTTTTAGCAAATAACATGGAGCTATTGCAATACAGACCTATAAAATGTTAGACTATTTGTGCACCATTAGTGGTGACTTTAAGTTAGTGTGGGTAAAAGGGTGCAAGTTCGACGCCCGGTTGGTGGCGGGGGTCAAAATGGGGGGGGAAACAAATTAAAAATGGGGGTTTTTCAATTTTTTGAAATGTTGATTTTTGGGCCTGGTGGGGGGAAAATTTTTGCCTGGGGGGAACATGGGGTGTGGGGGGGGGGGCCAAAAAAATCCCGGAAACTTTTGTGGAAGGGCGGAATTGTAGCGGGGCTAGTAGTTTAACCTACGTACTAACACCGTTACCACGCCCAGACGTAGCGGACGCGGAGACCGTGGCACAGATGGATAACTGACCGACTACAGGAGACGGTCGGGACAGCCTCGCCAGACAATATACGCAGGGGTAATCCGATCCTAAGGGCGAGATGACTCGCACTCTCACTCACTTAAGAATGAACTACCTACCTAGCAGGAGCTCAGAAAACTCAAACCTAACTAAATACACTTTAATAAAGATAGGAACAACAAGTTATAGTAATATAACAATACAAAATAATACAGGGATGATCCCTCAGACAAACACAAACAAACAAACTACAAACACTAACTTACAGTTACAGCGGCTGACTGGGGTCAGCCAACGTACCAAGCTCTGGGGAGAGCTGAGGGGAGACACAGAATAATATATACAGCAATGGGGGAGAATAATAGGCGTAGCAAACACAACTGTACACGAAGGCAGAAATAACAAGAGTGAAGGGGGGAAGCGAGTGTTGGGTTGAACCCTCCCACGAGCGCCCCCTAGTGAGAATTTGCCCCCAATCACGTAGCTCCCAAAGTCACGAGGGGGGGAACCCACCCAATCCCACGCATACACGTTGGGGGAGCTACGTGACTTGCAAACGTGTCCCAGCCCACTTGATGATGTTATGAGAAGCCAGGCGGGTAGCTAGCCTAGCTACTCACCAGCAACGGAAAGGTTGATCATGCCAACCTTGATCCGTTACATCTCCCCAGGGCTCGCCATCCGAACTCCCGAGAGGATCACTGCACAAATGGCGAACTGGTACGTGAGCTGAACTCTCAACAAGTACATACAGTACAGAGCAATGATGCTACAAGTACAATGCAACTGCAAGTCATAAGCCATAAGCTCATAGTCCAAATTAACAAGTGTAGAAAAAACACAAAAAACAAGTGATTAAATACTACATAGCACAGAGATTATGCATATACTAAGCACTATGAAGCACTAGTAACAGTCAAAAATTAAAGCACAAAGTGACAAAGATTAAGCATAAGTATTTGTTTGGCCAAAAATACACGTATTAAAATAGAACCGTATTAAGTAAACTGGGATTGTAAGTAACTTAATATGAAAATACAAATGACTTTCCAAACGTAACTCATGGGAAAGAGGAGTTACCCTCCTTTGGAATGTATAGTCAAACGAGTGTGTTAATATATGTTAACAAAGAAATAAAAGTTGAACTTTCAGATAAAATATTAATTAAATTTAAGTTAAACCAAGCTGAGCTAGGGTTTATCAGGCCGTCGCTCAACAAGGCAAACTGCCTATGATAATAATAATCATAATAATAAAATAACCATAGAAAATACACACCGTTAGGTGGAGGTCCTATGGGAAGAAAAACCCACCCTCCCTAGGTAAAATTATGTATTTTCATATGACGAGAATCGTCACTGGGTTTTTCGACAATATAAGGCACACATATATATGGCAGTATGGAATAAAGCAAATGGAATGATTCCTCTCAAATAAAGCACTGTACATATTATGAGCAAAAGTCATTGGCATAGTAAAACTAGTAGAAAAATACGAAAAATATGGTTAATATATGACATAGTTATGACAGAGAAACAGGTTCGCAAAATAACTGACTATACTAAACTAAGAAAATTCTAGGTTCGCAGTAACAAAAGTTGAAAGTCAGTCATCGGGTTTAAACCACGAGGAACCCTTACGCATCTCACCATGATCCGTGAAGCCTTCCCGTAATATTTCCGATGGTCTGGACCGTGAACCCTGCAT
>JASAND010028494.1:0-19124 GCA_030248195.1 Trissonchulus latispiculum
AAGTGATGTGCGCCGAGCAATTTGCCTGCTCCGGAGCTCCGGCCGGAGCGGGCTGTCGGAGCACCGGAGCTCCGGAGCTCCGGAGCTCCGCGGAGCTCCGACTGTTAGTGGAGGCAAAATTGTAAAAATTTCGGTTTAAGCTGAACACAGCTTGTTTATTCAATAAAAAGCATTCCTACTCGATGTATATATACTTTTATCGCTTAACTGTTTATTTTTAGATGCTGATTTCTTTGAGTTAGCATATGAGTTAGCTGTATTGTTGATCTGAAATAAGTTCAGCTTTTGACCATATTTCAAAGAATTTATGGGTTAATTCATTGTGCATAGTGTTGTGTTTACATAAAACCTTGTCCTGCAACTTGTCTCCAGAAAAAAACCGTCTTGAAATGTACAAGATCGCAGCCTTGAGAAAACTGAAACATTTTTAAAAAGAGGAGTACGATGACTATATGTAGCATTCATTCCATTCTTACGTGCGGCAAGGAGAAATCGTGGAGTTCACAGAAAAATCATACTTTCGAATTTTTCTTAGCACCTTCAAAGCTTGCAAAAGGCTGCTCCGGGTACCCGGAGCTCCGGAGCTCCGTAGCTCCGGAGCAGAAGCCCGCTCCGGAGCACCGAAAATCGGAGCTCCGCTCCGGAGCTCCGTCGGAGCGGAGCTCCGGCGCACATCACTACAATATATTTTTAAAGGTTATCCACATATCGTCTACATTACCATCATTAGAAAACAAACAATCCCATTCTATTGTCCCCAAAAAATCATTCATAGAAACGTAGTCTCCATTTTTGAAACTATACCCTCTGCCACTTCCTGCATTCAATTCACTATCACCGACATTCGTAGATGCATTAACTGTAAACATAATCTGACAATGGTCACTTGTGCTGAAAGGCTCCACAACTGCTACGTTACTAACTAACATTTCATCATTAGTTAAAACTAAATCCAGTACCCTATTCAAACGAGTTGGTTGTAATACTTTTTGTTGTAATCCTAAGTTCAAAAAGCAACTTATAAACATTTCATATCGATTATTATTCAGCACATTCATTCCAGAAGCAGGAGAGAACACATCGGGAAGATTAAAATCTCCCATGATCAGCAGGTCACTGTTACTGTCCAAATTATTTAGTAAATCACATAACTGATTATCAATATCTTGATTGCTATTAGGAGAACGATAAACAGTAATGACCAACAAGCTAGTATTAGATAGTGTCACTTTTATCCCAATAATTTCAGTGTATCCATCGAAAGAAAAACTAAAGCACTGCTGACATGAAATATGCTTTTTAACTAAAAGCAAACATCCCCCATGCCCTCTCAATTGTCTATCCTGTCTGAAAACTACATAATCATTACTGCTTACTATATTATCAGGATATTCAGAATGTAACCAAGTTTCTGTAACACCAATAATGTCGTAAGTTGATTCTGTTAAAATGTATTCAAATTCCGCCAACTTGTTTGTCAACGACTGCGCATTAAAATACAAACATTTGAAATTCAATTGAAGGGTTTTACGAGAGAGAAATCCATTTCTGTTTTGGTTAGGGCCACCTGTTAATTTGTTGAATTATTAGTATTTGGAGGAATTTTAAGAGGGGATTTGGGGACGGCCACGATCTGACCACGTGAGATTTTAACACTTTCTCCTTTAGCACGCCGATCCTTCAATTCGGCCACCAGCTGACGTTCGTGTTGACGTTGTCGAAAGGTAAGATCAGGACGGACCCATGTGTCCCCCTGGTCCAGATCATCTCTCACATCCTTATAGCCGGTTAGAAAAGACCGGCGACTTGTCTGATTCTTAAATTTAACCTTAATGATGCGAGAGCGATCTGCCGACCGCGGGGGCCGCCCGTCTCTGAACACCTCAATAACGTCATCACTTTTAATCTTCAATTTATCACAAACTGATTTAACGTACTCAGATTCAATAATATCTTCGGATTCTGGTAGACCAACCAAGACCAGATTATTTTTCTTACTATCCAGTTCAACAGCTTCAGCAGACACTTCTCTTGCAACGTCGACAATCTTCACCATAATCTGATCCATAACTTTGGCAACAATAGAAGCAATGACATCCTCCTGTACCATAGAGGGCATGGAGGGCAACGGCTGTGGCGCGGCAAGCTTGGCTTCAACAGCCAACAGTCTCTGCTCCAAGTTGGCAATAGCCTGCCTACAGGGATTACACATAATATTAAATATATCCAGCGGCATTTTAGAAATTTGATTATACTGCGTATCCGTAAGGCCCAAACATTTCGAATGCATAGATGAGAGGCACTTACAGCATTGCAAAGTATAATCCGCCGAGCCGACATTGCCTTCACAAATTTTACAGTTTACAGTTTTCTGACTCCCCCTAGGGGTGCTGGATTGGGAACCCTTATTAAGAACCATAGTCAGAAATGAGGGAAAGCAAATAAAGCCCAGATAAAGCCAATTAGCAAATTAAGCAAAATAAGTTAATTCCGAAATTCCCACCGCCAGTTATTGAGATTCTAGAGCAAGGAGCCGCATACAGGTCAGACGGTATATATATGATGCCCAATGGTAAAGGAAATAGACAACGTAAATTAGGAAAATTAGCAGAAATTAGGGAATAGGAAATCAGAAAGAAAATCAGTAGGAAATAAGTTAGAAGAAATCATGGTTTTTTTGTGTTTTTTACTGTGTTTTCGCACACTTTTTCTTAGAAAAACACACTTTTTCTTAGAAAAACACACTTAAAAACACACCGAAATTTTGAGATTCAGAAGCAAAATTTTACTAATTTCTTTAACAGTTTTGAACTACAGAAGACCGTTTCTTGAAAAAATTTTGCGCCTGCGGCGCGCTTGTCTTTTCATTCATTTTTTCAAAGCTTTGGCGTCCTACCTCTGTGCTTGTGTCCTTTTTCTTTTGTAATCCTCTTGTATATGTATAAGTATATATATACGTACATACTTATTATTATATTAGTTTACCACATTATTTACTTTAAGCTGCATTAAATCTCTAGCACCGTTTCAAAAGAAAATATGGTTTACAAAATCAAAAGGTTCAATTGTTTCCATTGTGGTTTTTTACCGATTTTTAAAAAATTTTTGCCCCCCAGACCCCCCGTTGCAAATACGCTTTTCTTCCTTTTTTTCGATGATATTGCGCTCATTTCGTCCAAATCGACCATACACGTCAGTATCTATTGACTTTTATCGCTAGAACGACAAAAACCAACTAGGAATAGGCTATATGTAGTAAAAATAGTCGTAAACGCATTTAAAACGCGAAAAATCAATTTTTAGAAAAAACACACATTTTCTTAGAAAAACACACTTTTTCTTAGAAAAACACACTGAAAAGCACGGGTCCGAATTTGAAAAAAAACCCTAGAAATAGGTAATCAGGAAAACTCCATAAAATAGGAAATTAGTAGAAATGAAAATAAAGCAATAAGCCCATTAAAGACGAAGAGCAAATGAAGATTATCCAATGAAGTAGTGTCCACTGATGATCACTCAGCCAATCCTTGATAACCCACTGATCCAGTATTATTCCTGAATCAAATGGGTTAAAACCTCCCGGGGACACGGCATAGCCGTGTCGGATCAACACTGAAGCATCCGGAGTCCTTAAATTATGCTACCGAGCGGTGTGGTCCGTTCCTCCACATCTTTTTCCTGAAGGATGTTCCGATGTGTGGACCTGCCTGTCGAAGACGTGTGCTGGACTGCTGGTTGCAGACGTGCCCTCATATGGCTTCTAGCTGACGAGCCCGGAACAACAACAACAACAACAACGTTAAATAGTTCAAGTTTTGGCACAAATGGTGCAGGTTAGTGCATCCAGTTGGTCGCTGGGGTTAAATAAGGGGGTCTGACAACCATAATCTCAAAAATAGCGATTTTTCAAATTTTTCGAAATATGTTAAATTTTATATACGTATATCAATCGAAAGCTCTCATTGTCCTGAACATTTTTTCTTCTTGGACCATTGCCCGCATGCACCAAATTCAAGTTATCGGCCGTTAAATGATTTTCGTGGTCAAGGCTTTCCAGCGCCGGTGCTACTCCCTAAAATCACTAAATAAAGTCATAAAGAAAAGTTTTCCCATTAAAAGCTACCCTAACTTCTTCGTTTGCATCAGATAACAAACACACAACAGAATAAAGCTCCATTCTCAAGGAAGTTCAGGTATAAAGTGCCTTTAGTTGCTGTGGCACCGAAGTTTTCACCTGTTTTCAAATTGCATGCAATTAATAGCTAGTTACTCGTAAAGTACTGAACGAAACTACTCGAAATTGAAACTCGATATGCAGGACATATGTGACAAAATTTTGTGTGAAAATGAGCAAAATCCGTGACCATAAAATTTTTCATGGTGGACCCCCCCCTTAAGTCAGTATATATATAAGCAAAAAACCATTTTGAGGGTTCAAAACATTTTGCTATATTTAGCCGTTATATATGTCAGAAAATTTTAGCTAATTTTTTGCTAATTTTGCTAGTTTCGTAAGCTCATGTGAATGTCCTGATTATAAGCTTTAAAACTAGTTATAAAACTCTTTCCAACTCCCAAAATGGCGGAAGGTATATATATAGTGTTATAAAAAATCACCACAAAAGCACTGCACAAAAGGATAGCACCACCTTAAGCACTAAGTCTCCTTAGTTCTGGCGATTACTACAAAAATAGAAGAATTTTAACATGTTTTTACAAAAAATTGAAAAATTTTCGCCCCCTTCAAAAATGACTGTGATGGGGTACGGTACCCACCCCCCCAACCCCCGCCGGAGTTACGGTATCTCCCCCGACCCTTCCCACCCCACCCCCCATTTTAGAATTCGGACCTCAGATATTTCAAAAAATGGCCAAAAAATGCAAAATTTTCGGTAATTTAGCCCTTTTGTCTTCAAAATAAGGCCTGTTTTTAAAGTTTTAGGCGTTGCACCGTTTTAAAGCGATTTTAAGTCAAAATTTTAGAAACATTTTTCAAAAATTACTATTTTTCGGCCAAATTAAGCTACGGTAAAATGGGGTAACAATGGCCATTTTCAAACTTTGCAACAGTGCCATTTTTCAGTGAGACGCAACTCGACAAAACTTTCATGCCTAAAAGGTGGGTGGCATATACAGCTCAGCATACCACTATTAAAATTTCAGTCTCTGCGTTCCCACTATGTCCCAGACCAAAAAAAGGGTGGTGGCCAAAGTTGGCACTGAGGTGGTGTAACTATGGCCACAACTAGTTTATGGCTGCTTGTCACAAATTTAACAGCCCGAATCCAATTAAAATATTGTGAAATCAACGTTATATCACCGCCATCTCTAAAGCATCCATAAAGAATCAACAAACTGAGCCTATCCTCGGACACAAGGCGTTGGAATGAACAAAATTAATTTTAGAGTTGACAAAATTACCACAGGATCTATCAAAATTACTAAAATTGAACAGCAAAATTGTCCAAAAGTAGCTGGCAACTGTACACTGAAGCTGTTCTCATTTAGTCGTTAAACATTAACGTTGAGCAAACATTTGTACATTCCTGAATGGCCTATCAGTCTGACCAACCGCCACTTTGGCATTGAAGTTGCAGAAATTTTGAAGTTCGCCATCGTCTGTTTGAGTTTTTTCTGCACAGAAAGATAGCCTCCCAAGCAGTCCTCAAATATTGCTACAAACGATATCTGGCCCTCAGAGAAATTTAGTGGTGCTTGCGTAGGCTATCTGCGCCCAGAATACGCAGCAGCTTTTTCCAAACAAAATGAGAACATCCTCCCTAGCAGGCCATCAAAAGTAGCGGCAGTCGTAGTCAACTGATGCAATCTTTACTTCTTCTAAAAATTTCACATCCACAATGCCTGCGGCGCTGCCTGTATCTTGGAAACTGGCGCTTGTTTGGACGCAGATATGCCGCCAGAATCCAGTGTAGGTCTTTCAGCGATTCTAGAGATTGGACAAGTTCTACGAGTATAGCCATGGGGGGGAAAAACCCACTTTTTCGGATTTTGGCTGGAACTTTTTTGTTATAAGGGCTAGCTGAGAACTCTATATACCATCGTACTTGGCGTACTTAGAACTTTCTTTTAAGCCCATTTGCACTTCTCTAGGTTGTACCGTTAGGCCGGTATAATGCAAAAAGTAGCGGGGGAAAAAACCCAATGGGGGGAAAAAACCCAAATGGGGGGAAAATAAACCCACCCCTCACAGGTCCTAAAAATTGTCGTAGCGCGATTCTGACACTTCCTGTGTAAAATTCAACTCTTTTTTAGTTAGTATGAGTCAAAAAACCCGACCTAGGTAGCTTTTTTTGAGATCTCATGTGCCATTGAAAATGCAGCATCAAATGGACAGGTTTTATAAAGTTTAACACATAAACATAGGGCAATTTTTGAAAAATGCTAAAAACGATGTAATTTGATAAAACTTATTATTCTAACGTGTAGAGAATGGTTTTTTACGTGCAATTGGCTATTAAAAGTCACAATTAGAGCTCTGCTGGGTCATCCAGCAGCGAAATTGCACTTTTAGGGTTTTATGCCTCTAGCTACCCAAGTATTCAAAATTGTCCAAATCTGACAGCATAGGGTGACGCAACGTCCTCGATAATATCGTACTACAGTCCCGAATTGTTTCCCAGTTGAGCTGGTAAAAAATTTTTCAAAAAAATTTGGGTGGGTTTTTTTTCCCCCAAAGTGGGTTTTTTTCCCCGCCACGTTTGGCAATGTGCCAGTCTAACGGTGCATCGGATCGGTCTAATTTTTGCTGTGTGCAAAGAGGAAGACTTGCCATCATTGCAGATATTTGCAAAACTTTTCTAGCCCAACCCAGTCAAAAGTTACATCGGTCCAAACTTTTGCCAAATTTTTGGAAGGTTGGACCAAAAAGTAGGTATCATTTTCAAAATGTCATAAAATGAGCAAGAGTGAACCAAATGACCTGATCTTTGCACACATAGGTTAGAAAGAGTCGCGCTTTCTGCTGGTATGTTTTGGAGCTCCTAGCTCCAACCCGTGACCCAGGAGGCGGGTGGGTTTTTTTCCCCCCAAAAAGGGGGTGGGTTTTTTTCACCCCATGGCTATATTACCTATGTAATCAATTTAGAACTGATTTAACTCTTCGTTACAAAAAGGGAGAAATTCAGTCAAAGACCTGTCACCTTAGACCATATCTTTCGAGGGTTGACCATATTGGCGATTCAAGTTTGGCAGTCAAGGACACACTACCGATTTGACCAATTCTAACACTTCACTATCTTTCATAGCATCCCAGTCACCTTTCCTGATTTCATGAAGTAGTGGCAAAATTTCTGGTTTACTCTGCCTTTCCTTTGAGGTCCGGGATCTATCGTGGTAGCACGTGGTGTCCGTCGTTTCAAACATTTTTGTGAAATGTCCTAACTGGCAGGTTCTAGGTCGAAGCGTCGCTGTTTTGCGCGTGGCGCTTTGGCGGCTTTTTCACTGTTTTTAATGGCGAAAGTTTCACCAATGCAGGTAATACTATCACCGTGTTTGCGATCCAAAGGGTGGATGCCAGTAGCTCCAAAGGATCTGACAATAGAATTATCCGAGATCGCAGCCAATTGGCTGACCTTCTCTGTCAAGGCTCGAGGGAGGTCTACATTTTACAAGACTTCGGTACAGTGTGTGCTTTCGCTATTCTAATTGCAATGGTTTATTTTCAGCAAATGTTCCCGCCAACACCCAGGTTTCGTCGCAATAAAACATATTTTTAGGAAGAACATCCTCTAGAGATGTTTGAAACCGCTCAAAACCGCTACAAGTGTTTCGGTGGTGACAGATACTCCGGTTGTAGTCAAATTATTGCAGAAACATTGACTAATACTGATTTTCAGTGCTCCAGAAAACTCATTTTTGCCAAAGTTGACTTTGGCCATAACAGAGACAGGCCTGGGGCAACTTTGGCCATTTTTTCATTGTAATCAGTACAACATTTGGCCACCTCAAATTAGACATAATCCAGCAGCAGCTTTGGTTGCAAAAATGTTTAATAAAATGGCGCTTGCGTGGTAGTACTAGCTGCTTTTGAAAGTATAAAGATGACTATTTTCTAGCAGTCTAAAAGTTTGCTTGAAGATGGAAAATCACTACTTTTGAAAAAGTTAACATTTCGCTAAAATCGTTCCCAAATTTCAGTATCAAAGGTATGCTCATTATATTTTGTTATTAAGAAGCTCAGTGTCTATACTTTTGAAATATATAAGTTAGGCACTGATCGAGGTAGTCATAGAAGAGCAGCATAACGGTTTCCGTAAAAAAACCCCGTTGTGGCCAATGTTACCCCACTGGCCATTGTTACCCCATTTTACCGTAACTTTTATGGTCCAAACATTACTGGGAGCGGGGGTAGCCGAAAGTTGGGGGAGAGTTTGTCAAAAATTCTGGGAGGGGGTAAAATTGGTAAAAAATTTTGGGGAGACACCCCCCCAAAGGAAACTATGCCCCCGGTGCGGTACCCAACCCCCCCCAAAAGTTTTCTGTTTTTATGCCAAAAATAGTATTTTGAGCCGTTTCTAATGCCAATAAACATAGGTGTGTCAGGGGGGGGGGGGGGTGGGGGGGGCCCCCCACCAAACTGACGAATTTTCGCGCGCCCCCCCCCCAGATTTTTGCTACCACCCCCTTCCAGATTTTTGGCCGATAAGTGGCCAAAAATGGCAAAAAATCGAAAAATAAGGGTACCCCCGAACCCTCCGTCAGAAACCTCCCCCACCCCTGTTTTTTGCCCAGCCAGCCCCACCTTATGCCAATAAACATTGATTCAACTATGAAAGAATTTTTACATTAGACATTGTTTTTAAACTAGAAAACTTGATTGTCAACATGTTTCCAACACAGTTGCCCTGTGGAACTTAGGGTCTCGGGGGGGGGGGGTAAATCTTGGGATTTTGGTGGTCGACCCCCGAAATGTGATGGGGGTACCCCCCCCCAATCACAGGAAAACTTTTTCCAGAAAATATCTGGAAAAACTCTGGAAAACGTTTTTCCAGGGTTTTTCCAGAGATTTTCCAGAGATTTTTGAGACATTTTCTAGACTTTTTCTAACTTTTTTCCAGACATTTTCCAGACTTTTTCCGGACTTTTTCCAGATTTTTGTCTCAATTTTCAAATTTTCCAGACTTTTTTCAGGTTTTTTCTGAGTCAATCTGGTTACCTTCCAGACATTTTCCAGACTTTTTCCGGAGATTTTCCAGACTTTTTCCAAGTTTTTCTGAATCAATCTGGGTTGCTTTCCAGAGATTTTCCAGACATTTTCAGGACATTTTCAAGACTTTTTCTAGGCTTTTTCCAGGTTTTTTCTGAATCAATCTGGTTTACTTTCTAGACATTTTCCGGACATTTTCCAGAATTTTTATAACTTTTTCTGAATAAATCTGGTTTAGTTTCCTGACATTTTCCAGCCTTTTTCCGGAAATTTCCAAGACTTTTTCTAGGCTTTTTCCAGGTTTTTTTCTGAATTAATCTGGTTTACTTTCCAGACCTTTTCCAGACATTTTCAAGACTTTTTCTTGGCTTTTTCCAGGGTTTATGTATATCAACCTGGTTTACTTTACTTTTCCCGGACATTTTCCAGACATTTCACAGGTTTTTTCTGAATCAATCTGGTTTGCTTTCCAGACATTTTCCGGACATTTTCAAGACTTTTTCTGGGCTTTTTTCAGTGTTTTTCTGAATCGATATGGTTTACTTTCCAGACATTTTCCGGACATTTTCCAGACTTTTCCAGCTTCTGTCCGGACATTTTCTAAACTTTTTCGAGACTTTTTATGAATCACATTGACTTGCTTTCCAGACATTTTCCCGGGTTTTTCTAAACATTTTGGCCAATTTTTAGTTTTCCTGCCAAACTTACAAAAATGGTTCTTGATTGCTCAGAAGTCGTTCACATAGCAAGTTTAAAAACGCCCTTTCACGTTCACGTGAACAACTCAAAATGGCATTTGGACTTCACAATTTTCGGTAGAAGGTAAAAACCTGATTTTAGCGGAGAGCCTGTTTGGCTACGTATATCTGGCTTTTTCCTACAGGGGGGGAGGGGGCGCCCCCCATAGTCTCCTGGGGGGGGGGGTTGGGGGGGTATCCCCCCCCAAAATTTTTGACCAAATTTACCCCCCCCCAGATTTTTTGACTTACCCTCCCCCAACTTTTGGCTACCCCCCCGAACCCCCCCAACGATTTTTGGACACAAAAAGTTAGCTAAATTTGGTCGAAAAATGGTCATTTTTTGAAAAATTTTTCTAAAATTTTGACCTAAAATCGCTTTAAAACGGTGGAAAAACACCTAAAACGTTAAGAACAAGCCTTATTTTGATGAAAAAAGGGCTAAATTACAGAAAATTTTGCATTTTTTGGCCATTTTTCGAAATTTCTGAGGTCCGAATTTTGGGGGGTGGTTGGGGGGGGGGTACCCCCCATCACATTTTGGAGGTCAGCCAAGATTTACTCCCCCCAGACCCAAAGTTCCAGGGAAACTATGGGCGCCCCCCCCAGACTTGGGTCGCCCCCCAGAATCGCCCCCCAGGATTCGGGTCTTCCCCCCCCAGAACTTTTAAGTGCCCGGAAAAATAGGGTTTTGAGGGTAAATTTTGAAAAATTTTTCCGGCTTCGCCGGATTTTTAGACATTTTTAAGCATGTTTTAGCTAGTTTAAGCATTTATTAAAAATAGTTACGTAATATTTTAGCTCAGTAGCAAAAAATAGCTACTTTTGAAGCACTTTTGAAAAAATTTTCTCCCCCCCCCCAGAAATCGGTGCCCCCCAGACCTGGGGGGACCGCCCCCCAGACTTCCCCCCACAAATTTTTGCCTAGAAAAAACCAGCTAACGTGGCCAAAAAAGCACTCTGGAAGTAAGAGAAACGGGAAAAATACTGAAACAACGCTTATATATATATTTTATTTCATCGAATTTCGTAAGATTTATATAAACAATTAAACTGACAAATTTGACGAAATCTAGCCAGTTGATGCTGCAAATTTTGATGTTCGATTTTCTCACTTATTGTTAGAAATTATCGCAAAAATAACGGCAGGGGCGTAGGCGGGGGGGGCCAGAGGGGGGAATTCCCCCCCCGAAACTCATTTGCCCCCCGGGAAATTTCCCATGTCGGAGAAAATTTTTCGCGCCGTGGGCGCGAATTTTATGAATTGACTCAGATAAATCTAATTTGCACAACAAATTACAGGGTTAAATTTTCTAAAATTTTAGCAAAATGTGCTCTAAAAAATAGGTTTCAATTATGCCATATTCTAAAAAGGTCTGCCTTCTAGCTGGGGGCTGCCGCCCCCAGACCCCCGCCTATTTTATCTGAAGATCTAACCTTTTGCACTTTGCATTTTAGCGTTAAAAAATTTTTCCAGATTTTTTCCAGACTTTTTCCGGAAAAAGTTTTCCTGTGAACCCCCCCCAGAATTTGAACCTCAGAAATTTCGAAAAATGGCCAAAAATGCAAAATTTTCTGTAATTTAGCCCTTTTCTCATCAAAATAAGGCTTGTTTTTAACGTTTTAGGCGTTTTTGCACCGTTTTAAAGCGATTTTAGGTCAAAATTTTTGAAAACATTTTCAAAAAATGACCATTTTTCGGCCAATTTAGCTAAATTTTTGGGTCCAAGAATCGTTGGGGGGGTAGCCGAAAGTTGGGGGAGGGTCATCGTTTCCCTGGAACTTTGGGTCTGGGGGGGGGGGTAAATTTTGGAAGGTTGGTGGTCAGCCCAAGAAATGTGATGGGGGGGGGGGGGGTGACCATAGGTCATAGTTTCCCTGGAACTTTGGGTCTGGGGGGGTAAATCTTGGCCGACCTCCGAAATGTGATGGGGGGGACCCCCCCCCAACCCTCCCCCAGAATTCGGGCCTCAGAAATTTCGAAAAATGGCCAAAAAATGCAAAATTTTCTGTAATTTAGCCCTTTTTTCATCAAAATAAGGCTTGTTCTTAACGTTTTAGGTGTTTTTGCACAGTTTTAAAGCGATTTTAGGTCAAAATTTTAGAAAATTTTTTCAAAAAATGACCATTTTTCGACCAAATCTAGCTAACTTTTTGGGTCCAAAAATCGTTGGGGGGGGGGTTCGGGGGGGGTAGCCAAAAGTTGGGGGAGGGTACGTCAATATATCGGGGGGGGGGGGGGTAAATTTGGTCAAAAATTTTGGGGGGGGGATACCCCCCCAACCCCCCCCCCCCAAGGAAACTATGCCATAGGTGTGTTAGGGGGGGGGGTGGGGGGGGCGCCACCCCCTCCCCCCAAATGGCGGGCTCGCAGACCCTCCCCCCTAAAAAATTTTTTCTACCCCTCCCCCCAAATCGGCCTTCGGCCGACCCCCCCCCTGAAAATTTTCAACCCCCTTACCTAAATTTTTTCAAATTTTTAGCCAAAAATTCGAAAATTTTCAAAAAATTAGCGAAAAATTGCTAAAATTCGCCTTATTACCTTAAAAATCGCTAAAAATAGCTGAAAATTGAGAAAAATTTTCAGTTTTCTAGCGAAAAACCGATTTTTCGCCGACTCCCCCTCGAAAATTTTTCTTACCCCTCCCCCCAAATCGAATTTTTCACGACCCCCCCTCCCCCTTTTTTGCCAAACCCCCACCCTACTTTTTTTCAAACCCCCACCCCCACTTTTTTCGCCAGCCACACCTATGGGGGTGACAAAATGGATGGGCGGCTAACCCCCACCCATGGGCCATGGGTGTCATAACATAGGTGGCAAACACAAACAGTAGCCTATTGCCCCGTCCCTAAAATTTTTGAAATTTCCCCTGCCCACAGATTTTTTGACATGTTGTACCCATAAGGTGTGGCAGTAAATATATTTTAACGAGTTTTTACAATTAAAGTCGTAAGACGTAGGGTAGTTGAGTAATTTCACCTCAAACCTTCCAACCCCCCAAATAGCGAATGTTATAGCGTTTCAAAGAATCACCACAAAAGCACTGCACAAAAGGATACCACCACACCTTTCGTTTGGAGAATTCCTTTGTTCGCAATAGATAGATAGATAGATTTCCCCCCTACCCCCCCCCACCCAACCCCGTGTCGGGAATAAATTTTTTAATTTTTCAAAATATTTTTCTGTGTGGTTTTTCTTCACACTTTGGGGTTGAATATTCCTGAACAGGGGAATAATCAGCTCTGAAGACTTCACAGAAGCTGCACTGAGAGTATTTCGATAAATTTTTGAAATTTTGGTCAATTTTTGACCCCCCCCCCCCCCAAATTGACCCCAAAGGTCAATTTTTGCTCAAATTTGGTCAGACAACGTCTTAAGGTGGTGATTCCTTTTGGGCACATATTGTTGTTTGGCGGCGTAGGTGAAATTCGACGAAACTTTCCGAAATAAGTTCTTTTAGCGTTCTAACACCCTCCGCTTCAATCCCGATTCAAAACTTCGAGATTTTCGGTCAGAGTGGTTTTCACATATTTCTGAAAGTTTGGCAGCAGCTATACAGTCACGACTATAGTCATTCAAAAGATCTCATTGAGCTTCACATTTTTGCTTTTAAAAGCAACTTTCTAGCTTTTTTCTACCGTGAGATATAGCCGATTTTCTTGTTTCGGAGTAAAAAACTTGTCATTTTTGCAGAAATCAAATAATCCATCATTTCTTGAACTATGCAAGTCGTAAAATCAAATTAAAGGCGTCGTTCTGAAGGTCTCGTAGGGGCAAATTATCCGACGCATGATCGTCTTCCAACAGCTATCCTGTAGGCTACTATCATAAAAAATGTAGTTTTTGCAAAAACACGACCAATTTTTTTCCAAAGATTGTGAAGCATTCACCATGCAAGCTGGAGGGCTGCTCCTTAACAAATGTGTTCAGCACAAATATATGTAATGTTATGGACGAATTAAAGCCCAAAAAGTCAAGAAAACTCATAAAACCACGGATCGTGATCTAAAGTGGAATTGTTGTGGTTGTCTCTCCTTGAAAATCTGTTGCTCAGAACCTAGAATGCAGTATGTAAACGTCCAAGCGATTGTTGTAATTATTAATGGCCATGTGAGTGCCAGAGTTGCCAGTCGGTTCAAATTACCCAGAAATTCACTAATAGGGACATAGGGTCTAGCGTAGTTAGGGAATAAGGTTAGAAATAGCACTATAGCCCGCCTAAATGACGCAAGAATAGAATAGAATAGAATCTTAGCAGAATACGGTTTAATAAGGATTAATCAGGGTCCTAACTAATAACGGAGGGGTCGTTACCCTTCCAGGGTCAGTAATAGGCCCCAATCAGTCTCTAGTAACGGAGGAGCCGTTACTCTTCCTAGGCCTTACAAGGCCTCCTGTTGTTAGAAATATCCCGAAATTTCATTTGAATTAAATTAAAAAAACTAGTAAAGGGAAAAGCTTAATAAACGTGTTGTATGAGAAACAGCAAATTGTCAGAGAAAACTCTGCTAAAAGACGCCTTATACGGCTATTTAGTTCACATGTTGGAAGATGGGTCACTAAAATGTAATTGTTCGTTAGCTATGTGCATGAAATAATGCTAAGGGACATTAGTAGACATTACAGTAGACAAGGGACATTAGAGTTAGTACACACCTTAGGTGTGAAAATAGGTTCGGAGGGGGCGTAACCCTCTCCCAAATTAATAAAATAAGGTGAAACTAAGTGGACTTAGGTAGTTTTGTACGCAGATTATTAATATATAGTTTTTATTTCCTAAAAAATTACGTAGTTCCTTGTATGCACTAGTCTTTGCGCAACAATTGCCCTCCTGTGTCCTTAGGTAGAGACTTCCAGTTCCAGTGAGGGAGAGCAATTGCTGCTAGGATTAACGAGCGGCCTCCCTTGTTCTCGGCCGAAAGGTCACGCCCAAAAGGAAGAGAAAGGGGCTTGGAAACAAGGGAGCGCCTGAAAATAATAAAAATAAAATTTACAAAATACTTCGGCCAAAGCGGCAATTAATATTTATTTTTTCATAATGGGCACCGAGACGCCTTTACTTCGTACTATTTCGTTTTCTGATTCAAGGAAATTAATGTTGCAGATGTAGCAGATTGTCTCTGAATAGAGAGGCGCGATTGCCATACAGGGAAAACTCACATCCCGAGGATCGGATCAGGACTAAGCAAGGTAAGTTCTGATCAGGAATTTGGAAGATTCAACACCAATCCGGCGATCAACTCAAAGCAAGTGCTGACCCCTCTTGCTGATCCGCTGGAATCCAGTGCCTCAAACGAACTCACGAAGAAGACCCCTACAAAGGTTGGCTGCAGGGAATCTCTGATTTTGGAACACCACCTTTCGGAGATCCAGTGCCTAAGTCTGCTTCGATAAGTGGACGCTCTAACCTTCCGTGTAATTGAGAGATTAGAGCTGAGAGCAGATCGTGTCTTGGATCTTGCTCACTTCATTTAACACACACACACACACACACACACACACACACACACACACACACACACACACACACACACACACACACACACACACACACACACACACACACACACACACACACACACACACACACACACACACACACACACACACACACACACACACACACACACACACACACACACACACACACACACACACACACACACACACACACACACACACACACACACACACACACACACACACACACACACACACACACACACACACACACACACACACACACACACACACACACACACACACACACACACACACACACACACACACACACAAACACACACACACACACACACACACACACACACACACACACACACACACACACACACACACACACACACACACACACACACACACACACACACACACATATATATATATATATGTAATGAAGTTGCTAGGAGCCGGAGTCAAAAATCGCTCTGCTCTCCGGTCTAGTGCCAGAAATCGCTCTGCACTTGATTACACGGAAGGTCAGCACGTCCACTTATAGAAGTAGACTTAGGCACCGGATCTCCGAAAGGTGGTGTTCCAAAATCAGAGATTCCCTGCAGCCAACCTTTGTAGGGGTCTTCCTTGTGAGTTCGTTTGTTGCACTGGATTCCAGCCGATCGGCAAGAGGGGTCAGCACTTGCGTTGATCTGATCGCTGGATTGATGATGAGTCTTCCACTTCCTGACCAGAACTTACCTTTGAGTAGTCCTGATCCAATCTTTAGGCTAACGCGCCTGACTTTCAGAGACAATCGCGCCTCTCTGTTAAACTCTGAGACTCTAAGTCGACACACCAATTATTTATTAAACTTATTACAGGTATGATGGGTACACTCTTTGGCAAGATTACAAATTACAATACAAAATGCGTTACTAACAGGGGTCGTTATAAACTGTGCAAAAACAGGTACAATTACAGATCAGTACAGTATTCAATTCACTGTACCAGAGTTGCCAGTTACCCTCTTTAGGTTATTATTAATATTATCCTAATTTAGGATAATATTACCCAAGTTACAGGTTTAGTTAGGGACAAGGTTCAGTGGTACTTCTTCTTCTTCCTTTTCTCACACTCTGTCTCTATTACACTAACTATTACACTGTCTCCAACACTCGACTGAGTAAGTACCTATATGCTTTCTCGTGCGCCTGTATGCTTGTGCTGTGCGACTCTTTATCCGTCCTTACAAACGGATTATCAAACTACAAATCAACAAACTACAAACAAACAATTATTAACTGAATTAAACCTGGGGTCGGGCTATGGGTGAGTCCCCGAATCGTTGGACACTGCTTTCCCGAAGGTCCGCTCCAACACCTAGACAGGGTTACTGTACGGAACTGGCTTTTTGAGGAAATAGAGAAAATGGGGAGTCACCTGGTTCTGTCTTACTTATTCCTGATTAATGTAAATTAGACAACTACACAGTTCAACGAATCTAGGGCTTCTTCTTCTTCACTGAGGATAGGGTGGCGCTTAGGCCAGAGACACGGGAGAAACGCCTCCCGACATAAAACTGATGACGAAAACGGTTGAATTCATGACTCAATAGAAAAGAGAATCGGTGTTTTAGTCCTTTTTTCCAAGAATGACGTTTAGGTCTTTCGGTTTCTGGTTTAACCTCCCACTTTGATCAGGCGGTGCTACGCTCGCTGTCTCTGTCTTAATCCGCTACTCGGCAATGCAAGCCGTCTATGTACCTTCCAAAATGACTGGTCCTGATTATCTGACTGACTGACTGATACGACTGATCCGGACTTCTGCGGTCCACTACTGAGCGACTACTTCAGAATAACTGAGGGACACAAGACTAATGATCCACGGGCAGACCAGATTCGGATAGAGCAGCGTAGCTTCGTCTCCGCACCTGAATCAAATGGGTTAAAACCCATTAGTACAAGATCATGGTGCGGGAATCGAACCCAGCAACCATTACTCGTTCCTTTGCTTTCCAGGCCCAAAATGTGCATTTTGAGCCCCATTTGAACTTGCAAATTGAAGAATTGACTAAAAACCGCTGATTATTGCCTGTTTGACAATGTTAACCGTTTCTGGTAACCTCTTGTCACCAATTGGGCCTTCCTGGCCTCTGTTGACTTGTATTATCAGAATTTAGTTAAGCTTGCCGCAATTTCGGCCTGAACGGAGTGATTCGCAAGGTTTCCACCTTGGGCCCGGCTGGGCCTGACTGAACTGGCAATTAGACGAAATGTTCTTGAGAAATGTACAAAACCTGTGCTGTTTGTGACCTATATTTAGACTTCGTTTGCTTCTGTCCTTTCCTTGCACAGACCGGCCTTCTAGGGCCATTTGGGTGTAAATTGTGTTGATTCTGACCAAATTTTGCACGATCTTTAGAGCAAACCATAATACTGACTAAGATTAGTATTTTCGGCCTGCGTTTGGCCTGATTTTGTTGGTTTGTCACGGGAAATGGGTTCATTTCCCGTGACCCAAAGATTACATCAAATACATGTACGAAACTGGACGTTTTATGGTGCATTTCTGATATTGGAAGATGGTCACTTGCTAAATACTTATAATAATTATCTTAACTAATGCCTACCTACCTATTTATGCTAACTAACTAAAGCCTACGTAATATTAATGTTAACTTTCAATTACCTGGTGTTTTAATGCAGAATCCCTAGTCATTGTTTATTTGCAGGTTTGGGACTGAAATAACAAACTTAAAATGAAACCTACTGGCTGACTGGGAATGAGTTTTGCATGTCATTAGTTTTAGTCAGTTTAAGCAAAAAAGGCAAAAACTCACTGTCTCAGAAGCCATTCTACGCAGTCCCTACTTACCGACCTACCGAACTACGTCTACTTCTAAATCTACCTACCCCTTATCCTAGTGCCCTAACAGGGGACGTGCCGAACCGCTATTCGATCCGGTGCTGGCAACCCCAGCAGCCAGCCGAGCGGAAGTCGCGCAAACTACCACCCTTTCACACGAGCACATAATTGCATTCGTGCAAAACTGGCACATAAGTTAACAAAATTTCGATGCAAAGAAATTTAGGTAAAAGTTATATATTCTGGTAGAGCTTGACAAACTGAGCATTTTTTGTGCTTACAGCACTAAAAAATGTTAAGTACATAGTGAGAAAAACATAATTAAAGTTTGTTCCTATATATGCATAATTGGCACATATAATGTATTAATTAAACTGCACACGCGCAGGGTTGCTAAATTGCTTCCTTATATAGGCTGACTTAAACTTGTTCTAATTATAACCCGTGTAGCTCAAATGGATGAGCACTGGATCTATTAATCCAGAGGACCTGAGTTCGAATCTCAGCACGGGTCTACTTCTTTTCCTTTAGTTTGACTCGTCTTTTGGCCTCTTACATGGGAAGTTAAGTGATTACGGTAACGACCGTGAACCCATGCTAATTTTAAGCCAAGACCATTAATACCCCTATCTTAGACCCAACTATTTCCCAATTATTAGGAGCTTCAGCTAATTAATACAACAGGACTAATCTAACATTTTCCTACCTAGAACTAATTAAACTACTAGTCCGCTAATCGGATGTCTAAAGCATTTTACTAAACTGTAATTAATTTCGTAATAATTTAAACTGTTCTGTTATGGTCCTAATTCGGCTATTTCTGGATTCCATGAATGCGGCTCATCCGCCCCCTAATCACAGGGCAACCTACGCGGATGACCGGAAATCCAACAGATTTGGC
>JASAND010028495.1:0-19252 GCA_030248195.1 Trissonchulus latispiculum
GCTAACGAAAAGCTGAATTGAAAAACCCATTTCGGATTCGTGATCAGCGCCCCAGAAAACCCCTGTAAGCAAGTTTTCAGCAAAATTTTTTCAAAAAACTTTTTCGGTTCCCTTGGTCCCCCCTTACCAAACTAAAATTTTAAAATTTTTGAAAATTTTCAAAAAATTTTAAAATTTTTGCATTTTTGAAATCAGCAGGTCAGAAAACCTACCCCTACCAAATTTCAACTCAATCAGTCAAATTTTGCTTCTACTTCTTCGGAGCTATGGGGGGATAATGGGAAAGACCCAATCGTTATATTTTGTTTTGCTTCTGAACATGGAATCGATATTTTTGGAGGCACCATACTGGAGTAAGCCGTGAATTTTAAGAGATTGATAGTTCAAAAACTACTCGCTCGGAAACTTGATATATGCCAATACCTATATATACAATACCTATGTTTTAAACGGTTCTTTAGTAATTTTGCTTCCTTTATTTCTTTCAGGTTCTGGAAAGCATAGTCGTCAGGGTCGGGCCAGACTGCGACCCGCAATCGAAGCCTTCCTCCAGCAGCGCTCGAATCAGTTCTCTGTGGAGTCGCTCAATCCTGGTGTACTTTCTGTTAAATGGAAAAATGGAGCGTGTAAAAGTTAAAACTTTTCAAATCTGAATAAAAACCTATAGCTGGTTTCAAAAATCGGCCCGGTCGGACAACGCACCTTTTGAACATATTTCGTCTAGACCCAGGTTTAACTTTAACTTCAATCAATCAACTTAAAACTTGCAGGTACCTTCTAGCTTAGGACAAAAAATAATGCTTCATCGCCATAGCTGGACCGTGTGCTGATTCCCACTATCTGAAGTGGGGCGCCAAGCCTTCGCTATAGAAAACGCCCGTTCAGCGATTTCACAACCAATACGATATTTTAAATCCCAAGAAATACGCCAGGCGCCTGACATCAACTTAGTCAGATTGTGCCTGTCTCGTCATCATTCGTCGCCTTGTCAGATGCGAAAGACAAATTGTAAACAACAACAACAACAATAACAACAACAACAACAGAGTAAATATTTTAAAGTGGGCATTGACATACAAGCACAAAGTGCCGCAGACGAAGACAGCCTTTTGAAGTGTTGACTAACGTATATGTAGATGCTCCCAGTCTGCTGCATCAGACGTATAGGTTTCATCAAATTCCTTCAAGTCTAGGCAATTAGGATTTTCTTCCGTAAAATGGATCCATATTTATGGGCCCTTGTGTTTGATCCTACAATGTAACTGAGTTCTTTGTTTACTTGTGAATTATGTTTATCAGACGGTACATCGAGAACACTACCGGTACATTACAAACATGGCGATAACATAAGAAGCAGAGAAGAATTACAAAATCTTATAATAATACTAAAGGTGAAGGACAATTATTGCACAATTTTGCACAAACATTAATATTGCATTACATGCAAGCATCAATATATATTATGCAAGAACTAATAAACTTCACTGTGTTATTACTAGCATACAATAAACCGCATTTTAAATTTAATTGATATATTTCTTTCTTTTTTCTGTCAGCTTCGTAGAAAAATTTTAACTAAAATAGAAAACACAAAATTAGGCATCAAATATTAATACTAACCAGTAACTAACTAACATTAACTATAACATATTATTACTGCGAAATAAACGAAATTAACAAGGAAACCAAAGTAGCCAAAACACAAATTTTAAGAAAGAAGAAGAAACTAGCTGCAGTGGGGATTCGAACCACCAATTCTTTCATGAAGATTGATCTCAAGGCTAGTCGATTTCAGCAATTTAATTCCTTTGATTTTCTGCATTGGCTTCTGTGATTTCCTTTTTCCTGAAACAGAACATGCAAAACAAAATACTGCAAAACGTATTACGCAATATTACTGCAGAAAACACATTATTGTTACAAATCTGCTACAGATAACCGAGAAAGACAGCCAAATTATTTTATTTTTTGCTGGAAGCCAAAGGATAGTGATTCTTTTTCATAATTTTTGATGATCTCATCCATGACTTGTGATGTTAACTGGCGTGAGTTTTAAGTGCTTCACGTAAGCTATGCTGTGACGAAAAAGCGACGGCTTCTCTTCACCGTCCCGCTCCAATTTCTGATTCTGACTGCGTCTCAATTTAGTCTATGACGCAATTTTCGTGCTTCATGTCTACTGAGAATTTGGACTGGATTATGCAAATTATTTGGTTTGAAGCGATAATTTGGCATACTTTCAGTTCCGGAACAAGCAGAACGACTATCATTAACTGTCCGGGGAATTTTCGGGTCATCCTAATTTCTTGATACAGGCCACTAAAATTTAGAACTTAGGAACGAACAAGGACCTAAATTCTAAATCCAAACCAATATATATAAAAATTATAAATTAAAATTTAGGAACTTTTACAAATGGAAAGCTTTAATGTGTTTTAAACTTTAGACCACATATTTGACTTAATTCCATAATGTTTAAAATCTGCTAGCATTTTATCTTGCAAACAATGCATCTTTTAGCACTAAGAAATTAGGCTTTAGATTCTAGCGCTAAGAATTTAGGCATTATTGTTTGAAAGCTCGCCCAACTAAAATAGCCAATCAGATTCCTGCTTGCAGCCAATTAAATCACAACGATAGTTATCGAAAATAATAGCTTACAGGAAATTTCTGTGCGAACTGTTTCGTTTGTATTTGCTCTGGTAGTGAGTACTAGGAATGCTGTTCGGATTAATTAAGTAAAAGCGGGTTTTGTTACATCTAAAACCTTGCTTTCAAACTTCAAAACGAGCACATGCAAATAATTGGATGACTTTTCTAGGTTGAATTGCAGCAAAATTAACAGTTAATCTCCTCAAAGCCTAATTAAAATGAAAACTTTTAAAATAAAATAACAGCAATGCCAGCGTTTATTATTTTTTCTGTTGTTGGATGGGAATTCTTGTTAAACTTTAAAATCAAAAATATTTTTTGCTATATTGTTCAAAAAAACTACCAGCATTTGTACAGTTTTTAACCAGATATGAATCATGTTGATCCAGAAATTCTTCAATCGTGGCTTACTATATATGGAATGATTATCAAGGAAATATTGGGAAAACTCAAAATTCTACATCCTGGTGATAACTGGTTTTCTGATACATCAGTGAAGCGTTTTAAAGTGTGTACGTTATTCACTAGGCAACTTCGTGGTTAGAAGCAAAAGCGGGTTGACGACTCGACGTTACATTAAAAGCATTCTTGATGCTGCCAATCTGAGGAAAGTTAATGGAAGGAAGGTTATTCTGGATTTGTCACAGCAGAAAAAGTGATGCCTATAAAGAACAATGTCATTATGAGAAAGCATTCTGTGAATCTGCGACAAAGTTTGGAATGTGGGATCAGGTAAATAGTGCCAAATAAGAGACTAAGCGTTAAGAGACCAGATATAAACTTGTAACTCTATAGTAAACTTGTGGCATTCCATTCTTCACTTCAGATTAGGAAAAGCTGTTTCGTCAGTGCGATTTAAACTAACAACAACGAAGTACCGCGAAACTGCTCTTACTGACTGACTTAGGCTTATTCGCATCAAACATTTTGCAGTTCATAAAGTGTGTGTGTCTTCAATAGTTCAATGCCATGATCAAACCTAAATATTTCACCAGCTTTGTCAAGGTCATGTCGTTGATTACCTGTTCGTAAAACAACGAGATGACGTATATAATTCTGTCATAACAGACTATAAGCGACCGAAGAGGAAGCTTTACTTTTATTGGATAGCACTACGATTTCATTGGCTGCAAGTAGCATTCTGATTGGCTGTTTAGTTGGGCGAGCTTTCAAACAATAATGCCTAAATTCTCAGCGCTAGAATCTAAAGCCTAATTTCTTAGTGCTAAAAGATGCATTGTTTGCAAGATAATGCTAGCAGATTTTAAACATTATGGAATTAAGACAAATACGTGGTCTAAAGTTTAAAACACATTAAAGCTTTACCATTTGTAAAAGTTCCTAAATTTTAATTTATAATTTTTATATATATTGGTTTGGATTTAGAATTTAGGTCCTTGTTCGTTCCTAAGTTCTAATTTTTAGTTGCTTGCACCAAGAAATTAGGATGACCCAAAAATTCCCCGGACAATTAACACAGAAAATCAGTGAAAGATGCGTGTATTTGCAATTCTCGCAAAATAGAACCGTGCTTTTAGCTTCCTGTAAATTAGTGGAAAATTTTCGTAGAAATTTGTACCGAAACTGCTATTATTTTAAAGTTTTGGAATTCTAGTAAAACTTCTCTGTTTTCTAAAATCCTGATGGTTTTCTATCTGGACTCTAAAACATAAACGCATAAATTAACAACACATTGACATTTAAGACATTAAAACAAATTCAAAACTATATCCAAAAGTCTTGCATACGAAAGCACAGAAAACAAAAATACCGAACTTTTCATATTATTAGAAACCAATTTTCGAGAAGATTCAGCCTTTTACTTGCAATAGCAAGAAAAATTGAGTTAGTCTATTGAATTTCTTTTGTCTCGCTAGAGGACAGAGAAAAAGTTTAGGCCTCCCGTGGGACTCGAACCCACGACGTTCTGCTTACGAAGAGGGCGCGCTTGACGACTGCGCCAGGGAGGCTTGAGATCAAAGGCCGCTAAAGGCTCTCGTGTTTTATCTTTCCTTTTGTGGTTGCCGCAGTCCGCAGTGTTGAATGGGAACACCCAGCAGTCCTCGTGCGCACCAATTTTAGAAAAGTAGGAATAAAAGTAGGAATTTTCTTCAAAAAAGTAGGAAAAAGTAGGAACAAAAAGTAGGAATTTTGCAAAAAAGTAGGAATTTTAAAGTAGAAATTTTGCCAAAAATTATGAGTTTTAACATAGGTAATTGTTGAAGTTGAAGTTAGTTACATATTAACTTGATTGTGTTAAATGCACTCTATTTTAGAAAACCCCGATCTATGCACTTTGACGTTTAACCGAAAAAACGGAAAGGCACCAAAGCAATTGATTTCTATGTGATATTATTATTATTAGGATTATTACATTATTACAATACGATTATTACACATTGCTTGAAAAATTAATTTCGGATAATGCTCCATTCCAATATCTTTAAATTTACGCATACACATTTTTTGAGCATAAATTAGTCTATTAAATTCTCAAAATTCGCTACATTTTCGTGTCCCAGATGCTGGATTAGGACCAACCAAACCCTCTTCCACATCTCACATCTGACCGCTTCACCCAAATTCCTTGAACCGCATAACATTATTCCACTCATATGACGGACCTATATACTTGTTTTTTCTTTAACCTTAATCAAATTTAACTTTTTGTTCATTTTTTAAAATTTGTTCTTTTCCAAGAAATGCTTTCTAAAGAACACAATTTTGGAACAAAAACTGGGCAGTTGACGATTTTCAAGCCAAGCTGACGAGAAAAGCTTAATATCAACCCAAGTTAATCAAGTAAAATACTTCCAAAATCCAACCAGATCTTTAAAATTAAAATCTAAAACCCGCGAAGCCTGAAATCTTCAAAAATACTGGGAAAAATCTTCGGATTGAAATGTGTCGGTTCTAACTATGCTACACAAAGCTATCTGCAAGAATAAGAAACTTACCGGGCAAAAATCAAAAGCCAAATTTAAAAATTTCAAGTTGATTGTTTTTGGATTCTGGTTATTTAAATTTGTTGTTGTGTTTGCTGCATTAGACATCACAATGTGATGATCATCACCCGACGGCGCAAAGCGTTAGCAGGAAACTGGCCCCGTACGGTTGGTCAAAAACAACTCAACCAAGTTGCCAGAAGGAGTCTCAAAGCCTGATCTACATCATGACGGCTGACGTCTAATCCTTTTCAGAAAATGCTCCGTCGGCGTCGGCGTTGCCATATTTGGCGGCTAGCCCGAGAAGCAGCACACAGCACAAGTCTTCCATGCAAAAACAACGGCACGGCTGCCTTTGCACCAAAGTGAGACAAGCTCCAAGCATGTTGTTCTATGATATAGCCTACACGGGTGGAAGCACAGCGATGCAATGCGAAACTGCCTTAAAATTAGTACTGTGCAAGCATTATGACAATTTGAGCACAATATCCGTAGCCCCCTTCTTTTAGATTTGCCCTTCATAAAGCACTACACGAAGTATACATAATTCTAGCAAGAGACTATATATACTCAACGTGAAACATATAAACGGAGAGCAGTTCTGATAAAAAATGTTCTAAGAGTGTACCTCTTTTCAGCGAGTAAGGTAAGCATTAAAATCAAGCTTTCCGCGCCGCAGGCGCAAAATTTTCGTAAAATTAAGCAGAAAACTAAAGTTAATATATAATAAAATTTACCAGCCTAGGAAAAAAGTAGGAAAAAGTAGGAATTTTTGGCCTCAAGTAGGAAAAAAGTAGGAATCTGGAAAAAAGTAGGAAAAAAGTAGGAAAAGTAGGAACCGCACGAGCACTGCACCCAGTAGAGATGAGCACGGGCCGGATTTTTTCGGCCCGGCCCGGCCCGGCCCGCTCCAAAATCTTGCTCGGCCCGGCCCGGCCCGCTGGCAAAATTTTTCGGCCCGGCCCGGCCCGGCCCGCCCCAAGATTCGGCCCGGCCCGGCCCGCCAAAAGAAAATTTCCAAAATTTTACTAACAATATTATTTCAAAGGCTACAATGTAACTGAACCATTTCTTTCTTATCAGCGTTAGAAAGTTGCTGTAGAAAGGTTAAACGTAAATTAATGTTAAATGTTAAACATTAAAGAAACAGCAATTAAAATTTTAATCCGACGGATTTTTAATCCGTTTAATCCGACCATTTTAATCTTTAAAGAAATTGACCCTTGATCACTAAACACAAATCTGGTTGTCGATCTAATCCTTCTCGCAGTAGTGATGTGGATCGGATCGGCGGATCGGATCGGATCGGATCGGATCGGATCGACAAATTTTCGGATCTGAGGCGAAAATTGAAAATTTATACTATTTTTACAATATTGCCTAATTTCTTCGAAGAAATTTTCAAAATCTTTCATATGAATTTTGTTCCACTGTTTAGTTGTTGTTAATGTGAATTTTCAGTTGTTAATGTTTTTGTTTGATTTTTTTCTGGATAAACCTTTATATGTTCATATAAAAATAGTCAAATGACATTGTTCTCTAATTTTTGAATAATAATAAGAATAAGAATAATAATAAGAATAAGAATAATTTTTTAACAGCCATCCCCGCTTTTTAAATTCAGTGCCGCTGCCTGCTGAGAGTGTTTAACTATTCTGGACTGATTAAAAGTACTCAGCTATTAGGAAACTTTGTCAGACATTGAAAGGAAATCTTAGGGCCCAAGTAAGTTGGCTCAGAAATGGAAAGTCTGCATCTATTGTACGACTATTGTACGACCAACATCGTGTGTAATGTACAAACCTCGGTCATTTATTGCAAACCTATAATACCTTTAATGCAAATATCAACAATATATTTTTAGAAACGTGCTGAACTGGAAATTTACAATAACCCGCATATCGAGATTGAACCATGAAAATATTTAATATTTTAATTAATTTATTAAAAATAAATTTCTCTAAGATTTCAGCGCATTCAAAATTTTGTATCCATGATCGATTAGAGCTGTTCCAGCTGCATTACATTTGAATTATAGAGTTTAATTTAGAAGCGAGTATTGAGCTATGTAGAACCAAAACCTGAAAATGTACCAATTTCTCGGAATTCACTGTTCACTTCGCTCAGGGTAATTTTTGTGAATTCCGGGAACAGGGCGCATGGGATCTAATTATGGGATCTAATTTTATTACAAAAGTTGTTCAGCTCGTCAAGACCTTTAGAGTGATTACCCATAAGTGTGGGTAATGAAAATACTTAAATTCGGAAAATCCTGTTTTCATGAATTTGGAAATCGAGTACATTTATGGAACATTATTGTATTACAAAACGTTAAGAAAAAGCATTTGGACATACCCGCCGACTATCTGTCACCCTTTTCCGTGTTCAGTTCGTTAATAAGAGCTTTTAATTTTAACTAAAAAATATAAAATTCTGAAATTCTGAAAAAACCGAAACTTCTGAGATTAGAGTGCATCTTGACTGAAGGAATTTTAAGAGGAAAAATATGCCGCAGAACCAGCTCTATTGGAATACAGAAATGAAATTTTCAATGCGCATAAATTTTTTAAATTAAATATAAATTAAATTTAAATCACTGAACTTTTTAAATTTTCCATGAATAAAACCAAGAATTTTCCAGATTTTCAATGTTCCATTTTTGAAGTATTTAAAAATATATACAGTGCTTATAAAACAATAAAGATATACTTAAGCTTGCAATAAGACCAAAGTTTGTACGCACCTTTTCTTGGGCTTACCCTAATTTCTTCCACATTATTTTCTCTTTTGTATAATTGTATAATAATACTCCCAAAACAAAACAAATCATTATTTTTTCAAAGTGACTGCACATCAAGTAAAAGTAGCTTTTTCAATAAAATTGAGATGCGACGCTTGATCAAGAGTTTTGTAACATTGTAAGAAATGGGAAGATATAGCAATTTAAGGGGGGTTGCTTTGGGTCAAAATCGATAGTCTCGGATTTCGCTCATTTTCACACACAATATAGGTGCATATGTTCTCAAAAACAAGTCAAAACATTAGAGTTCGAAATCAAACTGTGGCAGAGATATTCAGCTATAAAGTTGGAAACCTTGAAACTCACTGTGATTTGCTTTGCAAGGTCATGTTGAGGCAGAACGGCAGCGAAATTTGGGTAAACTAATATGGCAAATTTATTCTGTGGGTTGGCTAATATTTTAATACGAAAACGACTCTGGGATATCCAGCCAGTCGTTCACAGTACATTCTTCAATTGTGAACTGAGCCTTTTCAGCTAACTATGCCTTCAAACTTTAACTTGCTCTAAGTTTCAGATACTACATTTCAGACACATAGTTCTATTAGAAAAGTTGTGTAGCTCATCAGTAGATATCGAATGGTACCCAATTTGTCTATATTTTGGAAATTCAAAAATTGACTTTTGTGAACTATAAAAGAGATCAAACGAGCCGACACGACAGAAAAGTTCTACCTTGAAGCATTTGCTTTCATCATGTCCGGCAGGCATTGAGAGTTTTACGTGCCAATTTTGGTGACTTTCGAGTGGGTAACGAGTGAGAAATTATTAAAAGAACGTTGGAATTGTGCAAAATTATGATTTTTGGCACAATTAGCACATTTTGTGGCAAGTTTTTTTGAGAGCACTACAAATGGTAGACATTTGAAACTAGTGTCATAAGAATTCTTTATGTGTAGAGTGCAACTATCTATAAGCGATTTCTGAAGCTTTTGCCAATCTTGCAGGAGAGGCGAACATGTTTCCCTGGTCCTGTTTTTCGTGGTGCGAAAAGCACCATTTTTACAAAATCTTAACTTTGAAAAATCGCCAAAAATCCGACACTCAACAGAATTGTACCAGAAGGGTTATTTGCACTCTCTGATATGTCCTTAACATGCACAACAAGGTTGTAGCGCTGTATCTTGCATACAGCGAAAAAATTTTCTGCCACAAACTTTTAACCTCACTTTTTAATTTTCCTATGTTTAACACATGTCGAGGTCACTTTGAAAGGCTCTACAGCACGATAGAAGCAATATTACGCAAAATGCTCTGGTCTTGTTTTGAAGATTGGGACTACAAAATATGTGAAAATGAGCAAAATCGGAAATGGTCGAAAAATCGGCCAAAAAGCGACCCCCTTAAGTGTATACAAATGAAAATTAACATTATAGTCGGATCGGATCGGATCGGTCCGATCCGGGACAGGATCGGATTGGATGTTGTTTTGGACTAAACCAAACCTAGGCCCAAAACGATCAAAATGGCAAAAACTTGAGTACAAACCAAAAAAACCAAAAAACCTTCGCCAAAATGGACCATGTGCTTGTCCCGTGATAGGAACCGCCCCCAAATAGGGTGTGGTTTCCATGTCGTAGAGTGCTGGACCCAACCAGTCCAGCTCTCTTGATTCCAGTTCTGCTCCCAGTGAGCTTACTGGAAGCTTTGCAGGCTTTGCTGTGCTTTGGCAAGCAATCAGACAGCACTGGAGCAATCAGAGCTCTTGCTGTCGACTGCCATACAGCACAGACGTTCGTGCTGCGTTGGCGGTCAGTTCCAGCAACGACCCAAGGTCGCTGGTGGGAAAGCAATACAAAGCACATGGTTCCGCAGACGAAGGCAATTGGTTGGACGTGTTGTCTAACATATAAATAGACACACTCTGCCTGCTGCATCAAACGTATAGGTTTCATCATTTTGTAAATGTATGTGAAAAAAATTAGAGCTAAACAACATGTCGCTGCCTTTTCTCATAGTAACGTTTTAAAACCTAGTCCTCTGTCCGCTTAAAACCTGATGTCTCCCATTTTGGTCAAGTTTTAATTCTTGATGTGGTGTTCAAAGAATTCTAATCCATCACTGAATCCGGCCAGCGTCAAAAGTTGACATCTATCCAAACCCAACGACAAAAATTGGGTTGCCGAAGAAAGCAACCGTGCAAAAACAAAATCTGATTTCTTATGACATCACAATCGTATAGTTGAATACCCCCTATACATACTCTGTCTCTGCAGCATTAATGATACTGGTTTCATCAACTGAATAATGTAAGTATATAAAATATCAGTCCAAAATGTGAATACCCAACGTTCACCTTTCTTCCGTTACCGGTTTCGGATTCTAACACCCTTCATCAGACGGATCCTGTACCTTCTGCGTCGCAAAATTTCAGGAAACGGGGACAAAGCCATTAAGTTAGTTTTAATATTTTACAAAGTCATTAGTTAATAACTTTGTCCCCGACCTTCCCATTTCCTGAAATTTTGCGGCGCAGAAGGGACAGGAATACAGGATCCATCTACGTTTTGGACTGATATTTTATTGATTCGTTTGTATCTCTTGTGGATCCGTGAATTAGCGGCTGTTTTATCGACTATCTTTACAGAATGATGAAAATGTTAGAGGCAAAGAAACGTGTGCGCTCATTACCGAGAATTGCTTGATCGAAAAAATGTGCGGCCTTTAATTCAAGATGTTGCTTAACCGATGAAATCCACATGTTTGCTTTAGCGAGAATTGTTTGAAAAAGCGAATTTGCTGTCCTTAATTTAAAATTTTATTCATCTCAGCATTACAGCCAATCAGGTTGCAGAGTTCCCATCCGGTCTGTGTGGAAGGTTGTCCCCGGGTCCTGGGCCGGGCCCGAAAATTTTGTGTTCTTCCAGGTCCGGTCAATTTCTTATCGGAACAAACCTGGTGGAAGGACGTCCAAAAGAATTAACTCTTTTTAATTTCCTTTCTCGATTTTCTCAGCAATTTATCCGAAAATTACATTTTAGAAAATTAACCTTCCTTCAAATCCTTTTTTAAGGTGCTGGTATCGTTTTGTGTAAATTTGACCCTATAGGCTTTAATACTTTATGAAAGTGGATGAAATTTTCCAAATATACTATTTCGGTGCTCTTTAACATTCTGGGACCAGTCCCGCATTTTTAGGTGCAAAGATAAGAAATTTTTGGTTTTTGCCATTATTCTCTCAGCACATAGTCGAGACACCAGATTGGTTGGCATGGCTGGAAAGAGGGCACAAAAATGAACATTTTTGCTTTTACAACTTTTGAGGTATCTCTTGTGGTTAGGTCAGTATAAGCAAAAAACTATTTTTGGGGTCCAAAAATGGCCGTTTTCGAGAAAATCAGTTTTTTCAAAATTACTACCAAATCGTACGGACAATTTTGGTTTATTTATACTCGATCGATACACAGTCTCATTGCACATTTTATCAATGCCTATGAGCCGGAGTTTGTTGCTCTAAGCTAGAGATTTGGCCGAAAAACCATTTTGGAAAAACTGCGATCATTTTGTTTTGAACATTGATTTCTCAAAAACTACCCAATGGATTCGAGTGATCTTTGGCAGGATGAGAATTCGCACTATTGCGGAGGGACATTTTTCTTGGTTTGAGCTAAAACATCTCCAGTTGCGAAAAAACTGAATACAAAGTTGCGAAATTTCGTGTCACCACACGTTTAATGGATTTTCTTGACCGTTAAGACCTGCTGAGCCAAATCCAAAAAAAATGTCCCTCGGCCCACATGTTCTTTATAGGACAGCACAAGAAAAACTTTTGGCCGATTCCACAGTTTTGAGAAATCGATGTTCAAAAATTTTTGGTCTATATTCAGCCTGTCACATGTCAGTATGTCAGAAAATTTTCGCTATTTTTTGCGGATTTTTACTAGTTTCGTATTCTCATGAGAATCTACAGATTATAAGCTTTAAAATGATGTATAAAGCTCTTTCCAACTCACAAAAGTGCGAAAGTTATGGCGTTTCAAAAAATACCCACAAAAGCACTGCACAAAAAGATACCAGCACCTTAAGCAAAATGTTGTAACAAGTTTGGTCATTTTGGAATAAATCCCTTGCAATTTTCGTGTCAGCTCCTGTGGACGTACATACATGACCGAGCACTAAGTTTTGCCTAAAAGCAATTTTCCCAATTAGAAAAAACAAAAACCAGACCTTTTTTATTGCAAGTGCTCAAACATGTAAACAATATTACTACAATAAATAATATATAATATATAATATGTGTACGTAGGAATAGGTGTATGTACGTACGTACGCACTAAAATATAATAAATATAAACTGCATAAAATAATGAACTTTTTATATCCAGTGGATTTTGCACATACCGTTTGCACTACAGATAACTCACACACCACAAAAACGAGACAATACAATAAAATTGGGCACTTTTTAAAACGAAATTATTGAAAATCCACGTTTTCTAAGTATTTTAGAAAAAGGTTCCGAGGATTGCAAATGATCATTCCAAAACTAGCAAGTTTTTTTATAAAAAATTCGATCACGTCCTTTCTCCCCTGCGTCGGATCAAAAGAATTCATAAAAGTTAAGCTTAATTATTCTCAATACATGGCAGCAGTACACAACGTACACCAAGACAGGAAGCAACAGTAATGACGACAAAAAGGGAAGTAAAATATTTGGATAAGTAACAAGAGAGTAAGGCACAAACGACAAAATGACAACTGCAACGGAAACATCAAATATATATAATATGCAAACATGCAAACATAAATATAACAAAATCTGTCCAAAAAATAAACCAATTTTTATTTATGTATTTTTATTCATGTAATTTCCATGCAATTAAGTTAAATGGAATAATAAACCATAAAAGTAGCACAACTGTAACATTTGATGCAGTTTCAGTTTTAGACGTTCTCCGGTGGATATTCAATTAATAACGACTAATTGATAATCAGACTAAGCTAACTTGATCGATCTTAAACCTTAAAAAACAAATTGTAAACAGTTCAAATTCTGCAATAAAATAATACAGTGCAAACAACAGGATATCACAATATGCATAAAATCATCAGAGATAAAAATACCACCTATAATTCACAAAAGAACAGCTAATAAATGGAGAAATGCTTACAATTATGCCAATTTGCACATAACAAGGATTTGGTTTGAAAATTTTACGAAACCGCCCACCACTGAAAATGACTAACCACAACCTTTGCTGGGCTTATTCTAGTGGGGGGGGGGGGGGGGGTGGGGCCCCCCCATAAACACCCTTCCCCCCCCCCAAAAAATCGTCCCCCCCCAAAAAAAGTGGGTGCCCCTTTTGGTACCAAATTTTGCCCTGAAAAAATCGCTCAGAAGGCCAAATTTTCAAAAATTCTCCGGCTTCGCCGGACATTTTTACTCAGTTTTTGCCCTTTTCAACACTAAATCTGTTTATTTTTGCTATAAAAATCAACTTTTATAGTATATGCCAGAAAAACAGCGCTATTTTTAGCATATTTTTCGAAAAATTTTCGCCCCCCCCCAAAAATTCCTTGCCCCTCGGACCTTTGGGGGGCCCCCCCAAGAAGCCCCCCCCCCAAGAAAAAATCCCTAGAATAAGCCCAGCTTTGTGCAATAAATTTCAAGCTATCTTTTCTGGTCGCAACACCTTTAATTCCCACAAAAACCTCCACAAACCCCTGAAAAAAGGTGTGAAAAATCCCTCTTCCCAAAACCAATCCAGTAGTAAAAGAAACCTGAAAAACATTAAAACAAACTATTAAACCAAGTCTGTTCGAAAACCCCCCAACTTTTCAACCCGACGTAGGATACAGGGCATAAGCTTGCTGTTGTTGTTGTTGTTGTTGCTGCTGCTGCATTTGCTGCGATAGAGACTGCTTATACATATAGGCCAGTGAGGTGGCTGCCTGAATCAGGAAATCTCGTCGGGCCACCCCGGCCACCTGCCACTCCCAATCACTGGGCGAGTAGCCCGCCCCAGCGAACACCTGGCCAAGGGACATCTGTAGGCCAGCCGCCCGCAGGGCATAGTCAGGCGGAGTGTGAGCCTAGAAAATAAGGCAAAAACTATGCGATGTGTGCTATCGACTGACCCCTCCACACAAATTGATCCCATCTCACATTATGGGTATGGTCTCAAACGAGAGTTGCTCACTCGCTTAGTATAATATTTTGTACAACTGCATGTTAAACATACACGCTTATTCCCCCTACCCAAATCGGACCCCGTACCCATACAGGGGAGGTGTGAGAGAGGTCAGCCGTCAGCAAACAGAGCGCAGATTTGGGCTTCACTGCATAGAGTGTGACGCTTGTCAAACCCTCATAAGTTACGCACTTTTGCTGTTATTTGGGAGGGGGGAGCCCCCCTAATCGGGGAAATCTCCCTTCCCTCCTCAATAGACAAGACCCCAAACAATTCAGATACCCTCCTTGACCAAAAAGATCGCCAAATTATATATATATATACCATTTTACCCAGAAATTACAAAAACGTTTTAGGTTTCGCCGGCTTCGCAAGGAATTGTCGACATTTTCGTCTAATAAATACCTAAAATTAGCCACTTTTGTGATTTGCCAAAAAAAGGGATAAAATCAGCAATTTTGGCAGTTTTTTAAGCACCATAATATAATAAACGTTAAAAAATGTCCAAAAATATGCCCTCATCGATGGAAGACCCATCCATTAAAATTGCCTAATGCAAGCCGGAGATCTATGGTACAGTTAGGGGAGGGCATACAGAGAAATATTCAATGGAAGCAATGGCAGAAATTAAGTAATTCGGAATCAAATTACATCAAAAATATATATCGTTAAAAGTGTCTAGTCAACAGTACGCAGAAAGTAAGTAAGTTATAGAAGATAGAAAATTGACACTCTAACGCAAAATCTTGATCCCCCCTAAAAAACTGTAAATTTACCTTAATATGATCAACATAGTGTTTAGGCACAGGCGTGGGCTGAGTATAGGTATGGAGCTTCAGTCCTCTAGACGGGTCGGATAATACCAGACAGTACATGGAAAACCAGCTGAAGTAGAAGAAAATTTGGGAAGAAAAAAACAGTTAAAAAGCAGGAAATTAAATTTTTAATTTTTCTTTTCACTAATACCATCCCATAAAACACAACACAACCTAATACATTTTTGGTCTATAAAAAGCGTCTATTTATTGGTGCAAAAACTGCGTTTTCGAGCACTTTGAGCCAAAGTTAGCATGTGTGTAGAAAGCAGTCTAATCTAGATTTTTGGCGATTATAGACCACTTTTAGGTTACACTCCACTTTTTACCTTCTTCGCTCCCACTATTGGGGATGGGGGTATGAAGCCACCCCCACCTGTTTGCCAAGAAAAGGCACAGAAGGATATTGTTAACGATTTTTTTCGGCGCGGGGGGGAAAGGTTTTTTCTGGGGAAACCCAGGTCCGAGCGAAAAAATTGAATTCCAAACTTCGTTTGTAGAAGCATACCATAGTTTTACACCCTTAATAAAGTCACTATTCAGCAGACATATATAACCAAATCCTTTCAAAAATATGGGCAAAAAACCAACTTGTTCGGCATAAATTCAGCCAGGAAATTTTCAGCTGCCACAACGGGTACATGGGGCTGTACCAGGCCAGAGCTGCCCAAACACTCAGTCCGATATTCTGCGCCCTAAAAACAAATGAAACAAAATAATGTTGAGTGCCAGGGGTGTATCCTGGAACGAAGGGGGGGGGGAGGTCAAACCCCCCCCCCCTTTTTTGGCATCAAAATAAAATTTTAGTTAATTTTAGTGTAAATCTGGCCATTTCTTAGAAAAATTTTCGCTTCGCGCCCTCCCCCCCCATCCATTTAGGGTCGGACCGGATCCTCCCGTTTTCAAAATAAACATTTGATATAGTTCAAGGTGAAAACTGTTCCTGACATTTACCTCCAGTCGGAGTGAAGGTAGCACAGCAAAATATCTGATTTTTAGGTGTTTGTAAATCACTTGAACACAACAAAAAATTGCCCCCTCCCACATTTCCATGTTACGGAAGAAGAGACTCCCACCAAAACTCTCCTTTTCTGAAATTTTGACCAAAGAAAACGAAGATGATAAAAGGATTACCAAATTTGTCCTTTACGTATATTATAACATGGGCATTAAACAAGAATATAGTTTTAAAAAACTGCAATAAAATAATAAAAAAATAAAATACACCTTCTTAGCAACACTTCTGTTTATGTTAAGTTTAAATATAGGCTAAAAATGGTTTGATTTTTAGCTCAGCAGCAAAAAATAGCTGTGTTTAAGCATTTTTCGGACCCCCCCCTTCCCGAACCAGGGGGGGGGGCGTCCCCAGACTTCGCCTTCCCAAGTAATTTTTGCCTAGAAAAATGCCAGAGAGAAGCATAATGGGCGTGTTAGACAGAAACCAGTAACGTCGTGGTCTCACTTAACATTCGAGAAATAGAGAGCAAAAAAATCACAAATACTCATCTTAATCTTAAAAACCCTTACCTTTAGTCCAGATTCAAATCCCACAGGTTGCGGAGGAACAACGCCACTGGCTGCCGGCGCCCCCAGACCACGAATCAGGACGTGAGAGAAATTTCGCAAAAATCCTTAAAAGAAAATTAAGCATACAATAATTTAAAACAGCATTTTATTTTCCACTTCCCAACGGCATATTCGCTCTGAGAAAACAGCCAAAAAGCTCTCCCATATTTTCACTGAAATTATGCCCAAAAACAATGGTGAAAATAAAATATTCCCGGTATAATTCGTGATTCTTCAAAATGAAAAAATTAAAAATTTAATGAGGGATTTTATGGCAAAAGCAAGAAAGTTCTCATATTTCCGCAGGCAAGTTACCTGTTGCAATTTGAATACTACACTTTGCCTAATATATTTTGAAAAATTTATTTTATTTTCTATGGGCACGTACCTTCTTTAACAGCTGCAATACAAACTTCGGAATCTCCGGCCACTGCAATTTCAACGGCACCGCTTGCATCTGCAAAAAACAGCGAAAACTCGAGCAATTAAAAACAGTATATTAATCCTAATTATATACAGACTCAACTGTTACATACATAAAACAAATTGAAAACGGTAAGGCACATTTTTCCAGCTTTATTTCTGCCGAAAACAAATCAAATTGGACATAATTTCAAAAAATTTAAAACCTAAAACTGTATTGAATTGCAGTCAAACTGTATATATACATATATATATATATATACACGTATATATATATACGTATATATATATACGTATATATATACACTGACAACAACGCAAGCAGACTGACCACAACGATCGAGCAAAAAAGAAAAAAAGCGGATGGTCCCAGATGGAAAATGTCCCTAAAATCCAACCAAGTAACTTCACTTAACGGAATTCCAACCATAGCTACGCAGGCAGCTAGTGACCAATAATAAGCAATAAGCAACTGGTAGACGCGCCCCTCTCCGAAAGCTAAATGCTAAAGATTTCTAAAGCTGTAGTATATAGTAGTGTTGTAGCAACAATGTAGGCACATGCTTTTGAAATGAAAGTAAATGAAAGTGCAGTAAAAATGTAAGCACTAAAATTCTTTGAAATCTGCAATCATAAATTGTGGTGGCAACAGAAATTTCAAACAATTTTAGGCTGTTCTGCTGCCGCGAGCTGCTTTTTCTGGCTACGCTAGTGTTCAGCACGTAATGCAAACTACGTAATACTAAACACAGTACACTCCTCAATGACTACAGGTGGAAACATTTCATTTTCAGTTCCACTATTCTTGCAATTTTTAAATTGATCAAAAATTATAAGTGAGACACTGTAAAGTCATGCCAATTTTTTCCATTTTGTTTGAGTATCATTCAAGGTGAAACTCACAAAGATATCTTTCAAAAATTTAGCAAACTACGTATTTAGCAAGCAAGCAATTTAGCAACCGCAAATTCGGCAAAATTGGCTAAGTTTCATGGGTGATGTCCGAAATAATATTGGTCCTTGAGCCCAATTGGCCAAAAGTCGGTGACTAAATGGTCGCCCTGCCAGGCACCCGGCACCCATATCGAGAGTGCACTAGTCTAAAGTCTACCCTCACCACAAGAGTAAGCCCAAACCCAGGTGCCCGCTACGAACACCCAACAGAAAGCTTTACCCCCAAGCCCAAAAAAGATTTGTAACAAGATAGAGAGACTACAAGCCATCAGGAGTCTAACTCACAGACATAGTCCTTCATCTGCGGATCAAGAGTGGTTATCATGGAGTCAATGCCGAGTGCTACAAACAACCATCGTAAACCAGTTGCAAACAAACTGTTCCTCTAGAGCGCACAGTCTTATCTAACGTCCAGTTAGTGGTTAAAATCTGGGGGGGGGGGCATTTCTGGAGGACCCCCTCCAAGAAACCCCCTCTAGGAAAAAGTCTGAATCTTAGCACATTTTGGCAAGTTTAGTAGATCCGCACATTTCGATTGGGGTTCTCCCTCGGTCCCCACGCTTTGGGTATAACTCAAATCCCAGACTATTTTCAGCCAAACCTAAACAATGCAGCCTGAAGAATGCGCTAGACGTTGATAACATTAGCCCCCCGGATTATATTTGCTAACATCTACTTACACAAATAGGTACTGGAATAATATTGGGCCATCTGTGGGTCCAGTGTCACCAAAACATTAACCCAGGCATACTACAAAGCAAAGAGATTATAGTACAGTGCGTAATAAAAAAGTAATGACTGACTACTGCCCCCCCTACTCAGATGGATCTGGGTTTATTTTACTGGGGGCGCCCCCCCACCACGGGCCCCCCCACTCGGCCCCACCACCACTTTTTTGGGTTCCCCCCACTCACCCTAAGGTACCCAGAAATTGCCAAATTTTTTAGGATTTTTGGTTAAAATTTT
>JASAND010028497.1:0-41105 GCA_030248195.1 Trissonchulus latispiculum
ATGAATGATGGTTGATTGAATGATTATTAGTAATGTAGCTAGTTATATTGGGATGATCCGGTAATCTTAAGGTTTAACAAATCGTAATAAACTCTATCACTAATTGCCGAGGTGTAAATTACTTCAAACTCTTTATTGATTAGAAACAGCATTTTGATCAGTCCAGGATGTCAGTCAGCCCGGGATATCTTAATATATAGTAGTTCCTTGGTTCTCGTCAGGTGCATGAGACCAATTCTTGTGAATTTGCCTTAGAACTCCTGTATTAGGCAGGAAAATGGTATGAATGTGTATAAGTGTCTGTTTGTTGTGAATGTTTGTTGATCTGAGGAATATGAGTGTGACAAACAGTGTGAATGAGTACCTATTTCAATATTAGGGTAACATGCAGATTAGGTAGTTAATCTAGTCCAGGGTCACGGGGACCCCCAGGATAAGCTGATGTTACCAGGTGGTCCTCGATTCGTCCACGTGGTTATGCCCGCAAGAAGGGAGTGGACGAATCGCAAATAAAGGACTTCGTGCTGGTCTGTTTTACCTGTTTAGAGCCGAATTCTGCCCCAAAATCTGTAACATAAATTAGTTAAGTCTGTCCATTGTCTTGTATTAATTATATGTGTTAATTAGCTAGACCTGTGCCGGTAGATCCATCTCAAGCTAGTACCTCTTGCAGTGTATTGCAAAATAATTCATGCACTGTGTCAGCCTTTAGTACAAAGGCAAAAGTTAATTTTAACCGAATTGCAAGAATTATGCCAAAATTGTCATTCTTGCCCTCACTTGTTCTCGTTAACGGGGCAACTGATCTTGCTGTAGTTTGTAATTTTTGCAAAGTATATCGTTTCTACAGTTCAGACTTTTATATTGGCAAATAACTCCAAAAGGGGTAAACGTTTTCTACCGAAAATCCTAGCCAAGTCGGGCTGAAAACATCAAATCATATTCTTTAATCAATACTAACAAACAGTTACTGGATTTAATGGCATACACGGCGAATATCGTTACGTAAGCATCAAATAAACCTAAAATCACATAAATAACAGTTAGTTAGAATGTCAACACTGTGTAATTACGTAAGAATTGAAGATCATGACGAAACCATCTTCTAATGAGTCAAAAAAGAATGATTTTGTGAAATACACGTTTCTACCTTTGTAAACTTGTTATACAGGAAACAGGTGCTTTCCTGTCGCGAATCTTACGCCTGAAATCTAATTATGCGCAGACCGAATATGACTGCAAAGAATATATGTCGAATCGGCGATTTCCGGCATCCCAATGCAGGAAATCGCCCAAAAACTCATATTCGGCGAAATTTATCTATTTTAAGTTAACAACGCATAATTAGTCACATTTTTGTCTTGCAAAAGTGGTCAAAGTACATTAATTCCAATTTTCAATAAAATCTTAATCAGAATTAACTAAAGCGCTAATTTTCGTCTCTGAAAGCCTTAAAAGTGAGTAATAGTTGCTGGGTTTGATTCCCGCACTTATATTCTGAACTAATGGGTTTTAACCCATTTGATTCAGGTTCTTCGAGAGGCCAGCGTCCTGTCCTGATCAGTAGTCTGTGGAACCTGATCCGGAGAGCTTCAGTACGATTGGAATCAGTTACTAGTGAACGGAGATTATTTTGATTGATCAGTAGACTTTGCCTGTTGGATACAGTTCGAATCATCGAAGGTACTTGGGAATTGGAATTCTATAAAGATCATAGTCTGGGACAGAGACAGTAACCTCAGCGCACCTAATCATTGGGAAAAGACTAAAACCGAGCCTAAAATTGAAACTGTTCCTGTGACCACTCTATTTTGTTGGACTAAAACCTCTTAGAACCTTTTTATTTTCAAGATGCATTCTGTCCCTGTTTCTGTTATCATTTGTCTGGGAGCCCAGGCTCCCTGTCTGTCTCTAGCTTAGACCAGCATTAGATCTTGCTTAGAAGAAGTCAAACGAAGACAGCACCACGAAGCAATATTTAAATTAATCAATTAAATTCACTTAATAATTATATTAGTAGCCATCTCCCGGTATCACCCCGCCTGGACCGACCCCTTTATTGTTCACTATCCAAACTTCCCTAACCACTCGTGAGGTTGCAGGTGTAACCTGACGGGATCACCCAACTCCATAGACCGGAACTGTCTAAAGCCGACACCCTGTTAATTTTAGTTAATTATCTGTTATACTGAACCTGTGTTGTAGTTTCTCTGTAAAAGACTAATAGAGAGTAGATTTGAGTTATACACACGACTCGCAACACTATTTAACGTGCCCAGTCATAATACCTGAAGAAGAGGACTAATAATTAGTCTCAACTTAGTTGTTAACCGGTCAAACTTTAATTTAGTTAAGTGGCATTTCGATAATCTCTCGTCCTTTCAAACAACCCTCCCCAACCAAGGGCTGGCAACTCTGGTAAATTGAGTAATCTGTAATCCTTTGAATATTGTAATTTCAATTGCTGTTAATACTTGCTTTGAAACCGTTCTGACCCTTTAATTGTAATCATATCACTCTTAGATAATAAACTAATCTTGTTGCGTGTAATTCTTAGTCCACATTTCAGCTGCTGAAAAGAGATCCAGGTGAGATCTCCCAGGAATAATAATAAAGGTAAATTGCTCAGATCCAGCTAAGTTGGATCTGAATCTCAAGTCGAAGACTAACTGTCTGATCTTAGTTTTGACCTGTTGCGTCAGAACATTCCTATCCATACTCCAGGTGCGATTGGATAGAGCCTAACCTCTCCCACCTAAACGAACTCACAGTAGTACCCCTTAACAGGTTAGCTGTAGAGATCCCCGATTTTGGCAAACCACCTTTCGGGAATCTAGTACATAAGTTTGTCTACCTAGGCAAACGCGCTAACCTTCCGTGTAAGCGAACTTTCAACCTAAGCGACCCCACTTTCGAGATCAAATCAAATTGGTCAAGTTTTCTATTCTAATCTCACTCAGTTCATTACAAATGTCTTTACAAGAGCAGAGTATTACATTCCATTAAGTTCATCCCTTAGGTCCAAACAAACTTTGCAGTACGCCGGTTCAGGTTTTCACTTAATGTCCGTTGTGCTTTTGTGCGCTACGTTGTGTGTGTGTTATGTGTCTCAGCACTGACTTCTCTAAACACAGAATCTGTCGCTAGATGCACTGCGTTGTGTATTCCTGGGAAGGTTACGGAATTTTGAAAAAGAAAAACGAAAAACTCCATGAAAATTGGGTCCTGGTAAGTATGGCGCAATTCTTCAATCCTGTCCTTGTGCGCCATTTAAACTCTGTATGCATTTCCCGTAGGTATACATCCTCCATTTCTAGGTCCAGGTGCTCTTGATGCATATTTGCTAACTAAAGCTTTGCCATGACGTTCTAGATTGTCATTTTAGAAGTGGCTGACACTATTAATCATGAATGAGACAGGGCTTGATAGAGACACCCTGATCAAGTCCAGCATCATTTATTCGGTGTACACAGTGGAAGGTTGCATTCAGACGACGGGGAATATTCTGGTGCTTCTGGGTGTGTGGCGCTCCCCCGCCCTCCATCGAAAGGAATTCTGTCTCCCAGTGGTCCTGGCCGTCACGGACTTCCTGATCGGGGTCGGCCAGCTGACGGCCGGGATTCGACGGACCTACGTGCTCCACTCCGGCCAGAGTCGGGTCATGGTGACCAAGTGGGACTGCATCCTCCAGTTGGACCTCCTCTGCTTCCTCTTCGGTGGGATCGCCGTCCCAACCACTCTCCTCCTCATCTCCGTGGATCGGCTGGTCGCCTGTGCCAGCATCGTGGCCTATTCGAAGCTCACCGTGGCTCGGATCATGCAACTGAGTGGGATCCCGTTCGCCCTGGGGACCGCCTTCTGTGTCGCCGCCTACACGACGACCTATCTGGCGCCGCGCCGTCTGGAGAGTCCCAAGACCTGTCTCACGAGTTGGGCCACCGTCCCCGTGATTGAGACCATGTTTTCAGGTTATCAGTTTGTGGTTGGCTTCGCCAGTGTTCTAGTCTACGGGCTCGCCATGGTCTTTCTCTATCACGGAAAGCACGCGGCTCTGTCGGAGAAGATGAAACAGCACAAAGAGAGGCAGATGAAGGTTACGAAAATGTTGGTTCTGGTCACGATCTGTACGTTTTTCCTTCAAACGATCCCGCTCCTGGTGCTGACCCTGACTACCCGATTCGGGTCCAGGTCCTTGATCAGCACTGTGGCGCCGACCTGTTGGGCCATCATGAACGCCAACTCCGCAAACAACATTTTCATCTATGTTGGCAAAAATCGCCAGATCAGAGAGACTATCGGTTCTCTCTTTTGTGGATCAGAACTCAGTAAAGAGACTACCAGGGTTTCTGCGCTCTCAAAACATGCATGAAGACACTGGGCTATAGATTTTAGACATACATACATGTATCGTAATACTGTATGCTATAAAAGAAGTTTGTTTGTTGGCCATGCACGACTGTGTGTAAACAATGATTTATTGGAAAACAACTTCTTGTGTCAAGGGATTATTAATGCTTAACTAATTAATACCAAGAGTTCATAATGTATAAGAGTATGACAAGCGCCACACTCTATGCAGTCAGAGCCAAAACTATGCTATGTTCGCTATCGGCTTACACCCTCCCCAAATTGACCTCTCTCTCACTCCGCCCCTATAATGGGTACGGGGTCCAAACGGGGGTTCGATCACTCGCTCTATGTTTATGTGCTTAAGCGCAAAAACTCAAGCAGTGCGTAGGTGTATATAATTTGTGTCTGTTTCGAACTTTAGAACACAAACATAGCGGTTGAATTTACTTTGTTCACTGGGGTCCAATTTGTGGAGGTGGTAGGCCGTTAGCGAACAGAGCATAGTTTTAGCTCTGATAACAGGGAGCTTACTAGCTGTCACACTCTTACATTATGTACTCTTGTTAATAAATAATTACTAGAAAAAACGAAGGACAAGACTTGGTAGAACAGTTTTTGGTCGGCTCCGGTCGTCTCCGTCGTACCCGAACTGAGTGGCCCAACTGACATACAGCGGATACTCAGACTCAGGTAGCTAAACTTTCCCAAGCTTTCCAATAAGTACCTGAAATGTGTTGTTGCATTTTCTTGATTTTCTAGGTAGAAAAGTTTAATCAAGGACAGGACAGCAACGCTACAGCATTTACTGCAAAGTCTGCAAGGGTCTCGCACATTTTCCAACTTTTACTGAAATTACTACACTGCACTACAAACACATACACAAACGGATTAGCAGTAGTCAACTTTTGCTAATTATTACGCTACATCATTTTGATCAAGTATACTGAGAAGAAGCCCAAGACGAGAGGCGCTCTGTTGTACCACTGAACGATTGAACATGGACCTAGCAGAACAGGTATCATTAAAATTAAAAAGATTCGTCCAGCCTGGGATAGATAGAACTAAGGTTCTTCCGCACTCCACTTAGACGTGCTCCGCTACATTACAGCATCATCTGTGAACTTCCGTCATCAGGATTATCAATCCTTGCCATGCCTGCTTCCAAGGCCATGCATGCTTCACTCCCCCCCCAGATCTGGACCTCACTCCCCCAGAGGGGTCCCTCAACTCCCCAGAATTAGTATTTTTCGGTTTTTTGGGAATAACAGGAAAATCCGGTTTTCTCTGGCGGCCTGCGGCCGCTGGTTTACCCCCGCCAAAACTTCCCCTCCTGCACATGTCTGATCATGGCTTTGGTATTTTTGAGCCATTTGTAGTGCCCACACTGTTGTTTTGAATCAGACAGTATTTGAGAAACTTCAATCGATGCATACACTCAGCCCGAAGCTCAGAGTTGAAAGCTACATAGATGTAGGGGTTGATACTACTATTCAACAGCAACAAGATACCGGACAGAAAATGTGCGGCCAGATGACCAAGGACCTTATAGGACGCCCAGTGTACAAAAATGCATAATAAATAAACGCCACTTATGATTGAAAACTGGATGGCCAGGTTGCTCTCCTTCTGAGCTTGGCCCTTCAGCTTCTTGATTCTAACGAATATGTAACAATACACCAATAAAGTGAACAAGCTCATTAGCATAGTCTTCCCTTCTGTGTAAAGTTGAGCCGCTCTTGCGAGAGGCCCCTCCCCTCTGACCCATTCGTATGTCATTCTGTATGGGACCTGAATTTCAAACCCACTGTAGTACTGAAAGCCTACATCGAAAACCGAAAGCAAAACACATGAGACAACACAAATGGCAGCGGTTTTCTGTGTGAACTTTAGACTGTATTCATTACGATAGACTACGGCAGCCAATCGGTTCAAGGAGACGGCTACGATCCCGTGCTGGACCACCCACGCAGCGAACGCGAAGAGCATGGAGAGGAGGTGGGAGTAGATCTTGGGGAGATTCCTCTCTTCCAGCGCGCTCGCGGCCGTCGGATATGCCAACTGACACATCAACACTACGATGTCCGCGATGCCAACGCAGACAGCCAAGACATAGAATGGGTTAGAAAACTTGGATCTCCGACCACTGAGCACCACACAACAGACGCCGGCGTAGAGCGGCAGAGTGACCAGGACAAACGTGTCCGCGCAGACGACGTAGGCAACAATTGCCGGAGTCAGTGGTATCGTTTCACAGGAATAATTTTCGGACTGCTCGTACCTCGGTCTCAACATATTTCCCAGTCCACACGCTTGAGACACCGTGTTGTGAGAGGGGATCGCAGTGTCAGACATACAAAGGAGATCTGACAGAAGTTGCTACTATGACAACAAAAGGCTGCAAACCACCGAAAATGATCACTAAACAACAACTAAAAATAACAAAAACAAATCTTATATTAAGAAAGAATATACATCAGAGGACCAAGGTGATTTGGCGGTCTGGAGAAAATTGTTCCGTGCAAGCATATAGAAAACTTATTACAGCAAAAATGTAGTGACTTCTGATATGCCGTATTACTGTAAGACGAATACCTTTGTTAGCTTACTGATGTTCAAATCTTGTTCAGTTCCCACGTTTCGAAAGAATTTAGGTAACAGTATTTTCTCACGATTCAAAGCAGATATAATAAGATACAAAAAGTTTGTGCTGAAGTGCAGACGAACATTAGTGCCACTTGAATTCAAATCAGCAGCTCATCTCCCAACAAATAAATACATAGCCAGAAGATTCTCAGTTATCGACATACATTAACAAGATCACTGATCGGTTCTGTAATAGTGCTGGGACCGGTTCCGATTCTAGCTACCGAGCCCAAAATGAAAGAAACTTTACAACGCTGTGTTATGAGCTAAAGCTTTATGCTTCATCGACCAGCTAAGGTTAGTTAGGGACAGAATTCTCCATTTAAAAAACTTTCATCAAAAAACCTGTAACCTTTAGAAAAAAACTAAGTTTTCATATGAAATCCAGGTCTTCCTGAACCCCGTTGCTATAGTACCGGAGTAGTGTCGAGTGCCCGGTTGCTTAGACTGGATTAGCGGTAATAATCAAGTAAAATCGCTTTTTGAATCAGTCCTAGTGGAGTGGTCGCTGGTGGAAACCTAAAACTTTAGCGAATGTAGTCCAATTTCAGTGCAGTCACCACATTAGCGGTCTCTTCGGGCAGTGATGGGCATGAGGCTTACAACGAACTTAGACCACTAATTAGAGCAGAGTTAAACAGGTTGATCTATACTCACATCCAACGTTGCAAACAGTTCCTTGACGACCCACTTATCGAAAAGATTATGGATGAGCAGGTAAACTACGAGCATGAATTTTGTAATGAAGATGCCCTTAAGCGAGCAATTGAAAAGATGTCGACCTAGATACGATGGTACTACCAGAAAAATAGAAGGCGACGAGGATGGGTCCGATTGAAAACAATTTAGATTAAAAACATAAATGGAGTAAGCTCGGTGTATGCTCAGTGTTAGACTGGATTAGCGGTAATAATCAAGTAAAATCGCTTTTTTAATCAGTCCTAGTGGAGTGATCGCTGGTGGAAACCTAAAATTTTAGCGAATGTAGTCCAATTTCAGTGCAGTCACCACATTAGTAGTCTCTTCGGGCAGTGTTGGGCACCTCTGCAGAAAACAAAATTTTAGCAAATTTTAGCGATGCTATGGTGCAAAGTTAGAAGTGCAACGACTAACCAAACTTTACGAGTGGGAAACTGTGCACAGGGAAACGTCGAACCTGGAGGAGATGTAGTTCTAGTCGACCTAAGCGAACTTCGCCAGAATACCTAAGTGGAACCTACCGAACGGAGTTAAACCGCCGATGAAGAGCAAAGACACAATAATTGACCTAACTACCCCAAAAATTTGTTGAAAAATACATACGTGAAAATCTAACCGACTTACCTAAAATTTCTCAGAAAAATCCTTACCTACCGACTATACAAATTCTAATACAAAAACCTAAAAAATCAACAAAATAAAGGTCTAAAAAGACTACATTTACTATAAAGAAAAATGTGCTTGACAAATGGGGTGACCCCAGAAATATGATTACAGAAGAGAGAAAATACAGCAAGTATAAAACTATATAAAATTTTCAAAACAATAATTTAACAGAAATAATTTCTAACAAATAATTTTCACAAAAATAATAGAATTAACACTATAATTAAACTTTCAAACTACTAACCCCAAAGAATATACCCATGGAATAACATCGTCCCTAAGCCGTCACGGCGATAAAACAGAAGCTATGAAAACTACAGGAATTCTGCATAAAAATTCAGAAAGAGAAAGGAATAAATTTCTAATTACAAATGAGAAGGCTCAACAAGGGTCACCTTGGAGCTTGAATGAATTTTTTGGTTCAGCATAATTGTGGTTCATCTTGTGAACGGAGAGGTACTGCTCTCCGCGGACTATGCAAAAAGTCAAGAAGCGGACAAGCGAAGACCAAAGATAGAAAACTTGGCCCCACTAGTATAGTGTGGACATTTCGACCACCAATCATTGGATTGAGACTCCCCTCTCGCGGTTCCGACTTACCTGGCTTTTATATATTACTGATTTAGTGACTCCAGTCCTCTGCGATTTTACCGGTATGCCGGAAGGGCTTGGGAACCTTCTGAGCTTTCGCCCAGGCCGCATTAATGGTTTTTTTGGTTTTTATTTTTTATTTTCTATATATGGTTATATACACCAAATATGAACAATATATACAGTTAGCCCTTAAGAGGACTGTTGGGATAACACAAACAATTCTATACATCTAAAGGCTCCGAGTCACTCTGAACTTACACCAATCTTACTCCAAGTTTACTTTTTTGATGTTTCATAGAATCCGACCTTGTCCTTGTCTTCATAACCTTAACTTTTCGCTACCGTATTTCTATATTCTGAGTCACTCCAAAGTTACACCGATACTGCGATAAGTACATAAAAGAACCAAGCGAAACCTATAAAAGCACGAACGAAACATAAAAGCAGGCACAATACTTAAACTCTAACAAAGGTGTCTAGTTGCGAATACAATAAACCATACCAGTGTGGTGAATGTGGTCAGACTTTCACAAGGGCGTTCAACCTCCAGCGTCATGTTCAGAACATTCACAGTGCAAAACCGGACTTTGAGGATTCTGAATCTGGTGTTAGTTCGGAGTCCTCAAGAAGTAGCGAATCGGGCAGTAAGATAAGACCGATTGGAGAATTTTGGGGTGAGCTTGTTCGCCGGGCTGAGGAGAAATATGAACGACGAATGGGTAGACTAACCCAATAGTACCTTACTGACGGAAATTCTGAGGCTACATCTGAGGTTGAGGCTTACAACGAACTTAGACCACTAATTAGAGCAGAGTTAAACAGGTTGATCCATACTCACATCCAACGTTGCAAACAGTTCCTTGACGACCCACTTATCGAAAAGATTATGGATGAGCAGGTAAACTACGAGCATGAATTTTGTAATGAAGATGCCCTTAAGCGAGCAATTGAAAAGATGTCGACCTAGATACGATGGTACTACCATAAAAACAGAAGGCGACGAGGATGGGTCCGATTGAAAACAATTTAGATTAAAAACATAAATGGAGTAAGCTCGGTGTATGCTCAGTGTTAGCTCGGAGCAGTATTGGTGTAACTCTGGAGTGACTCAGAATATAGAAATACGGTAGCGAAAAGTTAAGGTTATGAAGGAAAGGACAAGGTCGGATTCTGTGAAACATCAAAAAAGTAAACTTGGAGTAAGATTGGAGTAAGTTCAGAGTGACTCGGAGCCTTTAGATGTATAGAATTGTTTGTTTTATCCCAACAGTCCTCTTAAGGGCTAACTGTATATATTGTTCATATTTGGTGTGTATAACCATATATAGAAAATAAAAAATAAAAACCAAAAAACCATTAATGCGGCCTGGGCGAAAGCTCAGAAGGTTCCCAAGCCCTTCCGGCATACCGGTAAAATCGCAGAGGACTGGAGTCACTAAATCAGTAATATATAAAAGCCAGGTAAGTCGGAACCGCGAGAGGGCAGTCTCAGTCCAATGATTGGTGGTCGAAATGTCCACACTATACTACAGGCCCCCAAACCAAACTGCCGTGCGGTTATTGCAGTTACCAGGGCAACAGTAGTCGTCCTTTCCGACTACCGTTGCCCCACCCCCTCCGCTTGACAACAGTGACGAAGATGGCTGAAAACTAGTTGGCTTGCTCGTAAGCCTTGGGTAAAAAATAGGGCTGCAGAAAAGAGGAGGGTGGGGAAGGCGAGCGCTCAGGGAAGAGAGAATGAAAGTCCGCGGATTATAAAAAACTGATGAATGGTTACTATGCTCATAGACACAGGGGGACCTTTTTCACCCACCCATGCCTATGCGTAAAAATTTCCTTAAAAGTTAAATTAAAAAATAAATTAGCAAATCTTTCAAAACTTACAGAATTATTTAAAATAAGTTAAACATATGTCTCTAAGCTTGAACAAATTGACTAAAGATTGCTCAGTATGGGTGTACACAAATTTTAGTTTGCTAACATTTGTTGGCCGTCTCAGTACAAACTGCGCAGTTTCAAGCTAATCCTGCAAAATTAATAACCAGCGACCCTCCCCGCTGGGTCCTGTTACATCACTTTTTACGTTCTCCAATTCTACAACTCCTACTTCGACACATTGCTTACTTCATATGCATAGCGATTTCTTAATTTACCAGTGGATCACAAAAAATTTAGTTAAAACTTTGCCGAGCTCAACAGCTACTCCATGACATAGGCTTTCCCAAGGATAATGGAACTCATTGGATTTTGACAGTGGCAGTGGTTCATCTCGTTCTGTGTCCAACCTCTGGCTTTGACGTCGCCAATCAGAGATCAGTTCTCTTCATCCCGACAGACCAGACATAAATGGATTCCGAAATTAACCCAAGGGACGGGGTGAGATCGTAGGAAGAAGCCAAAACTGAGATCCATGCAAAACACTAAGTCCTACATACATAGCTGCTATACATCATCGGATCAAATCTCCCAAATAATCCTTGAATGAATTTAAGATACGAAGAAATAGTCGCTATTTTTATGAAATGGTAACAATAAAATGAATTAACAGGACTCGCCGTGAAATAAGAACACGACCGCACGTCCCAAATGAATAACACAAGACTAAAGAAAGACAGGAAGGTAGGCGATCATTTCTGCCTAGCAACATTAATTTCAGTACAAAATACATTCAATCTAACTACAATATTATCTCGTAAGGGCAGACGTACGTCGTCACATTACAATATGTAGAAAACAATTTCTGATTTTGATGAGTCCAGTACTCCCATATTTCACCCTCTGCTAAACTGTGCTTTAAATGTCTGGCACCAGTTCAAAGCAGTCAATTTTAGGAAAATTAATTAAATAAATAAAGTGAAAATAAAGTGAAGCTATAAGCATAAGTTATAAGCATGAAGTCTAAGCAGTACAACTGGACTTAGGTAAGCTTTACCACAGTGCAATTAGAATGGGTAGGATCTGGATGACTTCCAACGATTTGTCTAAAGTTTCCAAGGGAATTATTAGGATTGAGAAAAATTGCCCACAGAAATGGATCGACATTGAGACTTTCCTCAGGATTGGGAACATTGAACGTCACTTAATAATCAGAAAACTTTGAACACAGTGACACAACACGAAATAGTGTGTGACTAATTACAATCGATCGCGGCTACGTATTGGAAATCACAATGTTGCCTCACCAACTTGAATACTAACTGTGATGGTGTGTTCTGGCGGGGTAGGAGCACTGTTGCAATGGGAGCTCAAATGGCCAAGCTGAGTCACAACCCACTAGGACACTCATGCGAACCACTAACTCCGGTCTGGATGTGTTCGTTGTGTCAAGCTTTCCTGTAGAGTCCTATGTAATAGTGTTCTAACCAGCACTGGAGCTCTGTGGTTTCCTGGAGTTCCCGGAACAAGTTACGTGAGCCCGATGAGCCCCTTGTTTACTACATTAATGCAAACACAACTTGCTTTCATGTGCTAAACTTTTAATCTGATCAACATTGTTTTATCTCACTGAGCACTATGTAACATGTAACATGTTGATGTAACCCGGCATTATTGAGGTTGAAAGCGTTTTCTCTGCTCCACGAAACGAGGTTAACCCAACTGAATTACATACAAATTTAGCACTACATCGCGTCCTAAGCCCTTTACTTCAGGTGCTTAAATTTATCGAACCAAAACTGGAATGAATTGATCAAATGCTCTATAAGTCAGTCATAAGAGTGAAGGAATTCAAGGGGTCATAAAATTGGGTTTCAGTACCATATGCTTTGGTAATTCTGCAGAATTTTGGTTAAGCAAAATTCTAATAATATGAGCCATTACAATTATAAGTGGTAAAAAGGGGTAACTGTAAGTTAAAGCTAAGCGTGAGCTGCTAACTACAAATACAAGGTTTGCGATACCAGGAGCTTTATGATGCAGCATGAACAGTTTGGTTGCTTTCCAGACCGGATTCAGAAAGCCAGTTCGCTTCACTGCCCCCCCCCCCCAACCACATCTTTAATCGGCACTTGAAACTGCACGAAACTGGAAATTCATGACGGGTCCAGCTGGCACACAGCAGTATAAATTGGCGGGAATATTCCATCCTGACCAAACCATTGTTGAGCTGACTCTTGGGACATCCTTCAGGAACCAGAGTAAGTATCAGCATTTCATGTCATCGAGTTGCTTTTGGCTCTGTGAGCACTCCCTGTGGCTTTGTCCCTGCAGTGATTGTTGCAGGGCAGCATAGATTGAGTGCAGTTGATGCTCAGCACTGAATTGTGAGCCGGGAGCCAGGCAAACCGGGTCCAGGGATCTGGAGAAGGGAGGTCATGAAAGGTAATACCGGGAATAGGAGGATGATATGAGGAGGTTAAGGAAGCCTCTCTTCGACTGCTCTGCCTACAAAGAAACGTTGCCCGCCTGCACAGGACGGTCCAAATTTCGGTGCATAACGGCGGTCGAAGAACACAATTTGGATTAAACCTTTTTGCTTTTTGGCTCACTATAACCTTAAGGAAAACACAAAAACTTAAGATGCCAGCAGAAAATCGGTAAAAAGTTGCTTTGGTTTTGGTTTTGGCTTTGCCAGTTGACTCTAAAACGTAAGTGTTCAAAACAATTTCCCTCTAAAACTGGCAACGTTTGTGCTTAATGTTGTGAAAAGCAAAGACTCTCACTCATTTCAGTCTCAGCGCATCTGATTCAGCTCTGCGACTCCTAATGGCTCTGAGGGGCTTCACTATGTAAGAAATGAAATTGCCACTTCAGCACCTGAGACCCGAAAAATTCGGGCCTCGAGTGGGATTAGAACCCACGACTTTCGGATGAACGCTCCGATGCTCTACCAACTGAGCTACCGAGGCTAAAGTCGCACCAAGTTAGAAGGAGTTCGTATCCAAACTGAAGTGGCAATGAATTAATAATGCGTTATACAACGCGGACAAACACTTGATCCAGCGCGAGGTACTCTCTGGTGTCCTCAAGCTTCCTGGGTGTGAAAGTCAGATGTAATATGCCAATCCCACTCAAGTAATGCACAATAATTCAACTATTTTCAACTATTTTGCTTTAGTAAAATACAACATGATCGCTCTATTGTTTGCAGTTGGTCTTGTGGCTGGTAAGTGTATGCTTGAAATTGTAACCATTGTGATGTGATTATCAGGATTAGCACTGTTGACAAATGGAGGAATCTCTGTGTATGTTAAGTCTAAATATAACGGTTAAGAATGGGTGTGTAAGTCGGCAATCAGCTTCACATCAGTATTATTATTAATATTCCAACAAAAATCGCTTACCAGATTTTAGCACAATTTAGTGATAAATTATAAATAACAATTAACAATAATTGCCATTATTTAAAATGCGCATCGCAAATTATAATTTTGGGGCCCATGTCAAGATCAAGTCAAAAGTCACTTTATGATGCGTTTTGATCTGCCACTTGATTTTCTTGAAGCTTTTAGTTTCATGGGGGTTCTTGGGGTTCTGTGGGATCTGATATTTTTTCAGGAGGTTTGATCCTCTACTGTCTAGATTTAAGTGTTTGCTGGAGGTTCTGAGGGTTCTGGAGTCCGGGTGTACCGAAAAGTGTGTGCGTTGTCTGTACTTAGATCTAGGACGAACTTATTGTTCTTGTCGTCAGGTTTCGATTGATACCCAAATTATGGGTATTGGATGTTTCATACACACAAATTTCAGTCTAAATTTATGAGAAAAGCCAGGAGGACCCCCCTCCCCCAGTACACCCCGGTTATATGCTACAAATTTGATGACTGAGATAGGACATATCATGTCTGCTGAAGTGCCTGTTGAAGGAATGGAATGGAAGTGGTAGTGGAATGGAACGTAGTCAAATAGAAATCAATGTCCTGGATGCAAACGCATGAAAAAAACTTGAGAACCTCTTTCTGATGGGGGTTCTGGGGGTTCTAACTTTTATCTTGACATGGGCTAATTTTGACAAGCACTTTCAGTTTGGTATAAATAAAAAGATTTGTAATTCTTGTACAGTTTCGTAATCAAAACCTAGTTTTTCTGGCCGTTTTTCTGACTAGCTTACTGCTTGGATGCAAGTATCGTATGTTGCTTACCACTTAATGATTATTGTACTACTGCTGGCTAATTTGAAAATTGCTACTGCAAAATTTGTGTTTAGCCGCCTCCGCTCAGTTTGGACCAAGCTATCAGTACGTTCCTGGCGGATCCATTGAGCAGGGCATCGCTGGTGCCGCCGAGGGAGCCATGGGTGTCGGTGGTGCTGGCCGACAACTAGGCCAAGCCGCTTTCGGACCGATTGGCGGTGCCATCGGAGGCGGTGCTGGAGCCATTGCCGGAGGCGCCACGGCGGGTCTGGCTGGAGTGGGGGCAGGCGCTCTTCACGAAGCCGGTCTTGCCGGACTCCTGGGGGGACTTCCTTTGGTCGGCGGTCTGACCGGAGGCAATGTCCTCGGAGGACTTCCCCTTGTGGGGCGCCGCTAGTCCACAGCTGTCCTGAAACATGAAGCTATCAATAAGGTTGACTTTGACTTTGACTATTATAGGCATTATGCCAATGATTACAAAATAAATTAATACAAAAGTTTTGTTAGTTCGCCCATTTAGCTATGCCTATAAGGTGCAAAGTTGGAAGCGTAGCAACAACCAAGCATTGCATGCATGTTAACGCACTGTGCTGTGCTAATGGAAAACATCCACGTTTTAGTCGTTTTCTGCGGTCCTCGTCACAAAGGCTAAGTGAAACCAAAGCGGTAGAGTTGGAGAGAAGATTCAAGATTTGTAGTCTTAGAAAAGTATATGCTTGAAAAGTAAATCTCGAAGACTGAGCTAAACTAGCCATTTTCTACATATATTTTCATAGCTTACCCATCAACCAAAGATACAAATCTGAGCAAAGAACTAAGAAAAATGTCAGAGATACAAGTTAGAGGTACGATTTGCGATGTAACTATTAAGCTGCGTGTTTTCTTGTTCTGAAGTAATGTCTGATGATGGGCAAGTCCCCTTCCACAGCGGAAGTTACATTCAGTTGTCACTCCTGGCTTTGGTCTTCGATAAGATAAAACAAGAATTTCTAAGCATGTTAGAGTTCGTCACAAGAGCAAGGTTGCGTTAATCCTTTACGGAAATTTTCTGACAAAGGTCAGAACTAGAATTAGTATTAAGATAGTACTAGTATTAAAAAATAATGCACAATTTAGATTCTCCTGCTAATTAGCAAACATTATTGATTGTATATGAATTAGCGACTGGGATAGTAACATTAACGGGAGATTCCTCGCATAAATAAAATTTTTGAGTAAACAAGGAAACTCCTGCCTTGTTTTCTGAGTCAATAAAATTAAATGTAGCATTGAAACATGGAAACATTTGCGCATGTTTGCACAGAGTAGGCTTGGGCTTGAGTAGTTGCCTATTCTAGAATGCATCGGCTTACTGTCCGGAACTAAACCGGGAATTGCAGGTTCATTATATATACTACCCAACATAGGGCACAACTCACTAATCAAATAAATCTAACCTCATCATAAAAAGTCGTAGGCGTAGTACAAATATTTTATTAAAAAACTTACAATTTGCCTTGGCAAACCATAATCACAGCTAATAAATTGTTGGGCTCTAAAGGCGGTCTGCACTGCACGACAGACATACATCAACTGATTACATAACACTATTAACTTCCGTGTCTACATAATGACCATACTGCGAAGCCAAAGTTAGCACACAGTGGACTGAAGAAATTAACTGAAGGATTTAGAAACATGCTTCGCGTTCCGAGTATTTAATATTATCCCCTGGCGAACATATTTTAGCGCCTGCTAAAATTCCCAAGCAGAAACAAAGAAATTGCTAACAAAAATTCGTAGGATTTTAAGATGGTAAAATTGAAGAGAAAAGAACTTTCAACACATTCAAGAAAGCAACCTTAAGAAGTCCTGGTGCATTTACTACCCATGATAACAAAAACCTTTAAATAGTAAACCAGATGGATTACCAAAAATAGAAACTTTCAGAAAATGAAATGGAAAAGTGTTAGCTATTAATGGTAATCAAAAGTGAATACAGGCGAAGGCAAAAAATGGGGATTATTCATCTAAGATTAAAAACATAGTTGTTAGCACTTTAAAACGAAGTCGTATTTCAAATTTAGAAAGTAGAAAAGAATAAATCGAAAAGAAAATCAAGAAACCACAACCCTCAATGAAAACGCCACTGTGTGAATAAACATCCACACTAACCACAAACAAACAACAATTATTCAAATCGCTTACGCACAAAGCTAACACACATAAATTACGTTCTATAGCCGGTACAGTACACTAAGTTCACTATCTGTACAAGACAAATGCTACGTTTTAAACTATACAACACTAAGCATAATGCCTTTACAGTAATTAAAGTTAGACTAAATACGGCAATCCTGTACAGCAACTAAGACAAAGTACTACAAATACAGACAATACAAATAGTTAAATGGGATTTCTTACATGGCATTATACCTCGAATATTAACAAAAATAACGAAATAACATATAGCTTAGAGATAACAGTTCAAAAGTAACATCCGACATAAGAACACAGAAAAACCACTAAACTACTAATAGGAATACAACAGTCAAAATATACTCAGCAATAATAAAAGGAAGAAGCAAAAACTACCCTGTATAGTCCTTTCCGTAATAACTCAATTTCAAGGTAATTTCACAAAGTACACCCTAAACTAACCAAACTAACTAACTCAAAAATAGCGAAAATGCATCAATTTTCTTTGCAGGAAAATAAAGAAATTTCAAACCTAGTTTAACCAGCACATGCAAAATTTCGGACCTGCCTCTACAAAAGCCTCAAATTGATAAAATCCAAATAAAATTCAAATCCAATCGCATGATTTTATTATGATTAATAACCATGAGAAATAGTCATACGAAAAGTTTGTTTCTAATTTGTTGATTGCTGACAAGGTTCTTGCTGATTATTGCTTGCCTGTTTGTTGTTTGAAAAGCACCACTTATGTTGTTTGTTTGATATATACTTTATTACATTACATATTATAGTGAAACAACTTTCCTCACTGTATTTCATTAACTTAATTTTCAAAAAACAAGAAGTTTTCCTCATTACTGTTACTATGTAGCAGGTGTGCGTCTTCGGAATTAGATGCCTTTTGCAAAAGGCCAGTTTGACTAGTTTAAACTCTACTTGAAAGTCTAGTGTGCGTCTACGGAATTTGATGCAATGAGTGTACTCAAGTATCAGTGCAAGTGTGCGAATACGGAGTTATCACCATAATATCAAATGTTAGCATATTTTTCAGCAACATTTTGTAAATGTATCTTGTTTTACAAAATAATATCAAATGTCACAGATTCTCCTCATAAAGTCTACGTAAATAAACTAAAATTCTCATAAATTCACAAAGAATTTTTTAAAAACTTTAGAAATTGTAACTTTCCAACTTTATAAAAATTGTGAAATTTGATAGTTTTGCACACACAAAATTAAAGAATAACTATTAAACCATTAAAGTATTGTAACAAGGCTTTTAAAACTTATGCAGGGTATACGGTAGAAGTGTTAGAAAATGAGAATTAGTTGGGCAGAAATCATGTTGAGTTAAGTGGCAGGTGACTAATAGTTCTCCAAAATTTCAGTAGTAAAATGTGGGAGAAACGACACACAGCCGTAAAAATTTGACCACTGTTTGATAGGTTTGGCATGACTTGGCCCAACTCTGAATTGGCCCAATAATTACGACTGGCCCTTTCAAAGTGACGCTCAGCAAATCAAATGTAACAGTTGACAAATGCATGTGTTGTGTACAATTGTATCCTCATGCATGTTTGTGCAAATTCTAACAAAGGGTCATTAATTTTAAAATGTAAGCTATAACTATTATAAAATTAGAATTAGAAGGAAATTTTACCAATAATTTATTTTCTGATGCTGTGTTAATTTGAGTAGAAATTTTTAAGTGCCCAATATAAATTTATTGTATATTTATGTTTTATTCCAGTTTTTTTTTATTTCTAATAGAAGAAGACATAATATGAAAATGTTCTGATTACGTCAATTAATTTTAATTTAAATTACAGTATTTATTAAATAAGAAGAATAAGATTTTATAATTAAATTAGAACATAATGTTTGTGAACAGTCCCCCTCCCCCTCATTATTAGTTTCAGACAAATTCTACCGTAAGACAGTTCCTTTCAGAAAAGTGGGCGGGGCTTAGCAATTTAAGTGACAGTTGGGCCAAACTAGACTACACCGTTTGTTATTGTTGTTGTTGTTAGCGTTTAGCCGTTATTGTCTTTACATCATATATACATAATTGAATCAGATTTTATATTTTTGTTCCTAATATATAGGTTGTGTTCTGCTCATTAATGTTCTGTGATATAACTCATGTGCGCAGTCGTTTTTACTAATACTGAGATTTTTTACTAATACCAATACTAACCCCATGGTTTCGGGGTGGTTTTCCTTATTTTTTATCCCGAACCACCTACACCTTGATTTCATTTTTTCATTTTTACTCTCTTACCGCGTTATATATGGATCTGGATGTGGCTTGGATCTCTGGCTGTTTACTTCCTCAAATTCGTAGATAGGGCCGTAGCTATGCCATAATTGGTTGTGGGTTATTCAGTTGTGATGTTTGTGCGTATTTTGTCTTATTATAAGTACTTTGATGCCTTTAATTTTTGTTCTGTGTTTGCAAAATAAATATATAAATGTTTGTATTTACTTACCCTCCCCTTCACGGTGAGCCTTCGCCTCCTCTTGTCTGTGCGCCTTTTGATTGTCGTGGGTTTTGATGGTGTCGGAGGTTCAGACTGTCTGGTATCTGTGGGTCTATTGTGATCCTCGTCGATTTTTGGTTGCTTGGACAGGTGGTCCCAGGTATATCCAGCTTGTCGGTGGGCTCAGCCCTTAGGAGGGCGGCTCCCAGGACACGGGCGGGACTTGTGACGGAGGCTGTGTGGCCGTTTGGTCTGGCCGGTATGGTAGGTCTGGTCGTTGTTAGAAGGACAGTCCGGCAGTTGGACTTAGAACCCTTCTGTTGTTGGTTATGACTGAGATTTTGATGGCAGTATTGGTGCTGGGTTGGTGTAATGTGGGTGGGTGCAGGTTGGTATTGGTGGCGGGTTTGCAGTTTCCAGAAATCCTCTCCCCGGCGTTTGGCTTACGTTTCTCCCTTTCCCTGCTTGTGTCTGTTTGCATTGTCTTGGTTGTTCTGGTATATTTAATAATGGTTACGAGGGAGTCTGTGTTTAGTCTTTGGGTTATGCGTGGGGGGGGCGCGCCTTCGGGTAAAATTGCGTTTAAAGTTTGGGTTTATTCCTGGTGTAGGAGGTTTCGGATTTTTTGTTTTCATGGGGTGGGTGCTCTCTACCTTGGCTGGGCCATTGTACAGTATTTTTCAACTTTCTTTTTCATTCATTCCTGTTCTACTACCAGCTATAATTTTCATGTTGTTTTTATTTACTTTCGGGTCTAACTGTTTGTTTCTTGTATCGTTTCTCTTATTGTGTCTAAAATAGAACACGATAGTTTTTCACTCAAAATTTCTGTCATTATTCGTGCTGCCATCGTTTGCTGTGTCAACTGATTCTACGGTATTTAGGTCATTCTGTTTTTTTATTTGTGCTGTATAAGTGCTGTCTAACTTGTGTCTAACCTGATTGAAAAGGGGAGATTGGACCGATAGATACACTCAGAAGATACTCTGGGCTAACTCCAGAGTGTTTACTTAGAACTTAAAATTAGCCCAACAGTAGAACAAAATTAAATGAAAAGACGGAATTAGACAACTGACCGATTTATTAGAAATTACAGAAAACGGCAAGCGAGTTCAAAGAAAATTAACAAACAAACAAATCAACTTATTGGCTACCAATAAGAGAAATGGGGAGGGGTGACAGAAATAAGGAAATGGGGGAAAACGGGGAAAATCAGGGAATTGGAGACTGAGCACAAAAGGGGGAAGGTGTGAGCTGAGTGAGCCAAAGATTAGAAAAACAAAGGGAGTTAAAGTTTAAAGGGTTAGGAAAAAGTTCGGACAACCCTATAATATCGCAGAAAGGGAGGACCCCAAATTTCAAAAGTCCGCCGCACACGATGATGAAAAAGTCTCAACTGAAGGTGGTGTGACTAATAATTTTTAAGTGGAAGGTTGCATTGCGAAATAGGGACTGATATGCGTTGATTTTCTTGCTCGAGCAAGCCAAACAATTTTCATGTAATATTGTTTTACGGCTGTTAAAAGAATATGAATTTTTAAAGTTTTCACAAATGTTTAGCCATAAAGATAGAGCTATGCTAATACGTATTTTCGCAACCGAAAATACTCCACACATAGCAGACGCCCTGGTAAATGCTTAATCATATTAACCATTTTTAAGGATTTCGGGGAATTTTAGAGGTTTTGGCAGAAAACTTACAAAATTCTTCATAAAAAGGACTTGGAGGATAGGTAGTAGTGTCTTCCGCTACTGCCTATACTACACTTGTAAGCGATTTTCTACGGAATTCTGTCGGAGGTTCAGGAAAAGTCGTCTCTTTATACTGTATTATTGTACGTAGTTTGGTAGCTAGTTGTAGTAGGTCTTGTCGCCAATTGTCTTATTCGGTTTTCTTTTATCCAGTTTGGATTATCGGTAGTGGGATTCCTTGTCTTGTAGTTTGGCGTTCAAACCTTTTCTTTCTTTCCTAGTTTAACAATTTTTATTTTAGTTCTTACTTTTCTAATTTTATTTTTACCTGAATTTAAGGTAAATCCTAAAGGAACAATTTATGCAAATTAGACATAGCTACTGGATAGCTTTACACTATGGTTGTCAATTGGAGAAGAAGAACTAGTCTGTAGGATATACATATGTAGGATACAGTGGGTGTATTTTGTTCTGTACATAGGTTACACAGCTGAGATAATCATTTGTTGTATCATCCTTTTTGTTCGGGTGATGCCCGATTTGATATATATTGCAGTTTGAATTTAGTTCATGCTATGCCGATGTCTTGTAAAATGTAAATTTATAATAAAGAATATCGTGTTCTAGCTCTATTTCGATTTAACATTTCTTTGATAGACACCAGAGGAGGATTTTAAGCATGCACTACCGCCTACAGAACCTGCATAAAGTTATAGCCCGTTTATTTATGTACATACACACTACATACAAAATTAAGTCTTTTAATTTTCACACTAGCTAAAGTGGTCTTTTGCTAAAGTTGGGAAAAGTAGAACGAAGTTGGGAAAAGTTGGGAAAAGAAGTAAAAGTAGTCCACAACGAAGAACGATTTTACAATAATTAAAAAAGAGTCCCCCAGCTACTTGATAGTTGTATCCAATGATATAAATGATGTCCCACGAAAAATTACTTTAGTCTGCGAAAATCCGAAAAATCACCCTTCTGCTAAAATGCAGTAAAATTTTTCAAAAACCAAAATAAGTTCCATTGTAGTTATTGAAAAGAGCAAATGTTAAGCTATCTACTGATGCAAAAAAATGCTTCTTAGCTCCAAGTAGTGAACGAGCAATAACGGTTCAAATTAATGTCTCTTCAAAAGGAATCACAACCTTAAGCTAGAGGTTTGGCCGAAAACGCAATGCAACATTGCGAAATTTCGTGTCATTGCACATTTGGGTGAATTTTTCGAGCATTAAGAGCTATTGAGCCAAATCCAAAATAGTTCCTCGGTCCATGTGTCCTTCATGTCATTGTGCAAAAACGTTTTTGCCGATTGTGCATTTTGAGAGATCGATGCTCAATGATCGACGGCCTATATTCAGCTGGTAAGTCAAAGTAGTAAGCAATTTTGCTCGTTTCATAAATTGAGCTGAATTTACACATTAGAAACTTCAAAATGATGAATAGATCACTTTCCAACTCCAAAAATTGCGAAAGCTACAATGTTTCAAAGACACTGTACAACCATCTTAAAGGGGGTCCATCATTAAAAATGTTACGGTCACGGATGCTGCTCCTTTTCACAGAAAATTTTGTCGCACGTGATCTGCACAGTGAGTTTAAATGTTGAGTACTTTCGATCAGTACTTTCGAGTGACCAGGTATTAACAGCATGCAATTTGAAATTGGGTAAAAATGACGGGGAAAAGGAAATATTACGGAACTAGAGACCTGCACTTACGGCTCACGGCGCGGGCGCGAGAAGGATTTTTCCGGGCCGGAAAGTCCGCCCGTGCCTTTAGCGGAACATTCTATATTGCCGAGCTCCATTCGTCTGTATATTTAATAACACTAATGGGGAAAGTCCACTATTGAGCTTTATTTAATGAGTTTAATGAATAGCAGAGTCGCAGGGCACGTAGCATTGACCACGATAATCATTTAACCGTCGATTTCTTGAAATTGGCGCATTTGCGGACCATGGTTATTGAGGAAAAAATGTTCCCGACAATGAGAGCGATTGGTATAAAATTTATAACATTTCTGAAAATTTGAGAAATCACTACCGTCGCCGGAGGCGGTATATTTGTAATGGGTTGACCCGTTTCAACTCCTATGTTTTTCATGTTAATTGTTTAGTGCGGAGGATTTCCGTCATATCTTCAACGCATGTAGGTAGTACGTAGGTTTTTTTACGATTTCGCCATTTTTACAGCAGTGTTTCAGTAAGTTTACTTCAATATTTTCGCTATGTAAATTATTTTCCAAACTGTCACAGTCTGTCATTTTCCATATTACCGAAAATTGGGCGTTATTTGGCTGTTACTTAATTGACAAATTTTCAAGAGATCAATATATAGCTGAGCTGCAATTATAAGTTTTGTGTGAAAATAGGTATTGATTTTGCACTTGCATTATAATTGTTTAATTAGTGTTTTCTTTGATTTCAAAAGCTGGGTGCACTTAGCACCCACCCTTCTGCACCCACCAAGTTAAATTTGAAAGTGCTAAGTCTAATTTTTGGTGTATAGTTAGTGCTCGAATAGTGCTATTTGGTGCTGATAGTGCTAGGCTCTAAACCCTCTCCATCGTTTTCTACAGTCATTTAAAGTTTCGGACCCCAAACTTTGAGCGCTTATACAGAACGGTAGAAAGGGTTTCGAGGCTAGCACTATTAGCACTGCATAGCACTCTTCGAGTACTATCCGCACACCAAAAATCAGACCTAGCACTATCAAGTTTAACTTGGTGGGTGCAGAAGGTGGGTGCTAACTGCACTTAGGTGATTTCAAATTTAGATATAAAAAATAAATTGTTTTAGATTAACATAGAGATAAATCATAATTTTCCCTCTACCGGACGATTCGAAGAACCCGTGGTGGTGCAGTGGTAAGTGTGTCTGTCTTGCTCTGTTCCGGACACAGATTGAAACCTTCGTTAAACTGATTTTTTACTTTTTAAAATGTTGGATATAAAATGCAATAAAAACTGCAGCATGCAATGTAACAAGTCCGTGCAGCCGAACAGCCATTGTTCTGTATCAGAAACCGCAAATTTTAGGGAGTTGAAACCAGTTAGACGCTAAGTGCGTCTATCAAAAGATTCTAACTCCCGACAAATGACCGGAATCACAATCTTTCCGTACCGGAAACTGCGACAGCAGATTTCTTCGGAATTGAAAACAGTGGAATCACAAACGGCAAAACCCTATCACAGCTGGCAGTTTCCTGGGCAACATTCTGAAAAACGAAACAGACAGCAAACTCCATTACGATGGCAGTTTCCTATTACAATATGGCTTGAATTTACACACTGTGCTAAATTCCAAATGCAAGAGCAAGATTCCACAGAGTCTTGCTACACTGAGAAGTAGCAAATTCCAAAACGAATGGCGTGTTTCCTTGGCAGCTTTCCATAGTGCTGTACAAGCTACCAAATAGCTGGGAATTCGGTCATTTGTCCTGAGAAAGAATGTTTTGACAGACGCTAAGGTCACAGTAAACAATATGCACTATAAAGAACAAACGAACATTAAGCACACTAATTTCAAGCACTACAGCGGTATCATTCCCTTTTTAAGGGGTTACTTGTTTAGCTTATGGTTCTCAGACCATCATATTTGACTACAGCGGCCAACTGGGTGTACTTAGCTGCAATAATTGTTACAAAACCTTACCTAAAAGTCATCAATAGTGGGGCCCAAATAGATATTCTGACATTGTGTAGGACTGTGTTGCAGTGGTTTTTATTTCCAAAATTCTGCTAAAAGTTAAGATTTCAGCGCCAGAGAAATCTCGAAATCAGGCCTAGTTAACCAAAATGAATTGGTATAGTTTGAAATAACTACCAATAAACTAATATATGTAGAGTTTAGAATTTACAATTAGACGTCCAAGTTTTCAAAACATTTCACCAAAGTTGCTGACCCCCAATTTTAGCGTTGCAAACACTCAAATTTCAAAAATAAATTATAAAATTTCAGATAAGATACCTAAATTAAAGCTCCACGTCCTACAGATCACTTTTCGATGTCGTCTTTTTAATATAGAATGGACGTTGATGTTTTTTGTTATTGGCGAGATTTCTCTGGCGCACAGAAAAATCCCCACTTTTCCTTTCCTATGTTTAACACATGAAGACATGACGCACGCGGCGCTGTCGGAGATGAAACAGCACAAAAAGACAGATGAAGGTGACTAAGATGTTGGTTCTTGTTCAGCTTTCTTTTTCGTTCATTCCTGTTCTACTACCAGCTCCAATTTTCATGTTGTTTTTACATGCTTTCGGGTCTAACTGTTTGTTTCATGTATCATTTTGTGTTTAAAATAGAACACAATAGTTTTTAATTCAAAATTTTTGTCATTATTCGTGCTGCCATCGTTTGCTGTGTCAACTGATTCTACGGTGTTCTAGGCTGTTCTGCTTTATTATTTGTGCTGTATAATTGCTGTCTTACGTGTGTGTAGTCGTTCCCTGTCCGTATATTCGATTGTTCGCTAATTTTGTATTGTGTTACCTGTGAAAATGCACTTTGAATAACTATTTTCATTCACTTCATTTTCATGCTCATATATAAAAAATCATCTGGTAAATCCTTTAATTTTCCCATTTTCAGAGCATGAATATAATCTAGTTTTTCAGCAATTTGAATTGGCTTGTGGAAGATTGAACATCCCGCCCGAACGCATAACAAAATTCTCCTAACTGCTCTCTCTAACTACTGAGATTGGGCTGTTTCCCGTTTTTTCCTTCCACAAGCCTTTCTTACCCTGTTGTAAAGAAATCAAGTTGGAAACCCAGAGTCAGTGGGACCCAACAAGACTCATTATAGGGGTGCTGTGTGCGTAAGGCTGGATGCGCTTCCTGGACTGGAGATAGTTCCAGGTCGGCATTCTACAAGCATCGCCAACAAACATACAAAATAAATGGGAAATCTAAAGTTCACTCCCACTATGTTACCACAACTTAAGCCTTATGCACCCCTACTTACCGAACTAAACAAATCTAAACTTAGCTAACAATACAGTGGACCAAGTGGCCGTGATATAAATTTACTATTTAAAGAAAGGGGGATGTACCAGAAATGATAGCAGAATATTCGTAGACTTACTAGAACAAGAATCCAGGAAGTGATTACCAATTTAGACCATACAGACGTAAACCATAATTAATATTGAAATGCAAATACGAATAATGCACCGGTCAAATAAATTGGGAAACTTCCGTCTGACCTATTGGCAGATCAGAGGGTTTTCTACTCTTTTAGCCGAATTTCGAAAACACTCGGAAGTCCATAGGAGTATTGGAAAGCAATAGAAGAGCATATAACTTCCAGTAGAGAGAAACACTATATACCGACTGATCAGATTGAAAGTAGAACAAAGACTGACTGGGCTTTTTGCAGTACCGAAGAACACCCCGTCAAGCGAATCACACGTTACCTGCCCAGCCAATCAAATTTAAGAGAGGTTTTGAATGAGAATTTTGAAGGTAACTATGGAAACAGATTCTCTATCTGCGTGCACATACCGGCAAACATTGACTGTCACAAATTGACAACTTCAAATACAAATTATGACTTATAGAAATACAATAGGCAAAAACGAGATATCTGAACTTGGGTTAATTTTTGATGCAGAATCTTTTATATAATAAAATAAATATGGCAGTAGGGCGTCTCCGCTTAACTGTACACTTCCCCTTCTCCCCCTTCCCCTTCTCCCCTTTCCCCTTCCCGTTATTTCTTTCCCGTTCGTATTTACTTTTATTGATAATCTCCTTTTTCTTTGATTTAATTGCAATGACGTTTTTTGCGCAATGGGACGCCCACTCATTGCTTATTTGTTTTCAGTATTCTTGAAAATTTCTTTTTCTTTGCACGAAAATATGACAGTGGCTGTACTGGGGATCTAACCGCGGTCCTTCCACACTGTACTGAGACGTAGGACCATCAGGTGAACTTCTATAACTGGCTAATATTATATCAATCTTTCCTAAGCGTGCTTCCAAACGTTACAGTATTGCGGGTCAAGGCTTGGAAGTTTTCGATTTGCTTGTTTTATACCAACGCTGTTGTGCTGGATACGACGTGTTTTCAGCAACTTCAAACGACGAATGCACTCAGCCCGAAGCTCAGAGTTGAATGTTAAGTAGATATAGGGATTGATACTACTATTTAGCAACAACAAGATGCCCGAAAGGAAATGTGCGGCTACATGGCCAAGCACCTTATAAGATGCCCAGTGTACAAAAATGCATAATGTATAAACTCCACTTATTATTGAAAATTGAATGGCTAAGCTGCTCTCCTTTTGAGCTTGGCCCTTCAGCTTTTTAATTCTAACGAATATATAGCAATACACCAATAAGGTGAACAAGCTCATTAGCATAGTTTTGCCTTCCGTGTAAATTCGGGTCACTTTTGCCAGAAACCCCGGCCCTCTCACCCACTTATAATTCATTCTGTATGGTACCTGAATTTCAAACCCACTGTAGTACTGAAAAGTTAAATCGAATAGTGAAAACAATAAACATAAGACAACACAAATAGCAGAGGTTTTGTGAGTAAACTTTAGACTGTATTCATTACCATAGACAACGGCAGCCATTCGGTTCAAAGAAACGGCTATGATCCCGTGTTGGACCACCCACGCAGAGAACACAAATATCATAGAGATTATGTGGGAGTAGATCTTAGGAAGATTCCTGTCTTCAACCAAGCTTGCGGCTGTGGGATAAATCAATTGACATATTAACACTCCAATATCCGCGATTCCGACACAGACAGCCAAAGAATAGAATGGATTAGAGAATTTTGATCTTCGTCCACTGAGCACGATCCAGCACAGAGAAGCATAGAGCGGCAGAGAAACCAGAACCAGCGTGTCGGCGGAGATGACGTAGGCAACAATTACTGGAGTTAAAGGTGTCATCTCTGTTGAATAGTTTTCGGACTGCTGGTACCTCGGTCTCAACATATTTCCAAGTCTTGACCCTTTACTGCAAAAGTAGAGTGTCGCTGTGTCAGTAAAAGTGAGCACTAAATCAGACTAGTGTGTTCGGCGAGGACTCGGAGTTAGTTCCTGAGATTGAAAATGTGTGTATATACGAAATTTTGTGGAAATGAACAGTGCAACCTGAATGCAAAACAAGAGCTCCCACCAACTTGCAGTTTCGCACTTATCGACATGCATTAACGAGAGCACTGATTTTTAGGATGTTCTTAATCGAATTTAAACGCTCTAAATCTACAGCTGTCCGCAACTCTGCATCCAAAACGTTTCGGGGTAATTAATTCTTGGACACATCCACATCTGTTAAACATGACATTTTAATAACATAAACATTTTATGGGGGCCAGCATGTTGATCGAACATTTTCGAGGGATAGTTGTTTTGTAATCATAAGTTTATAATTTGTTGATTTGACGTTTACAATTATAAGAATTAGCGGTGTTTTAAAAAATCTGATCAAAGCCCCGATGTTTAGAAAACTTTTCAAACGTTTTTCAATTTCAGCTGAAAAATTCTGGATAAGCCGAGAATTCTCTAAAATTTTATGGTTTTCCGATAATATTGGACTAATCTCTAGGCCAATACTTTCTATCTATTGAACCGAACGGCAGTGCTTGTATATAGGTTAGCCGAGTATGGGCGGGGGAAGGGGCTTAGGACCTCTGCAAAAGTATCCCCTCCTGTTGGCATATGTAAACGTTTAGGGGTTATCCATAAATTTTTGCTATGTTTTAGTTCCAATTATGTTTGGGCTAACACTAATTTTAAAGCTAAATTTTAGCCTTACTGCTAACCAGGTTTTAGTGAGGGGAAACCACGTTTTTTCAATCCTATTTTTATAACATTGGATGAGCGTCGGGAAAACTTAAGTATACCAGAAAAATAGCAAACTACCGATTTTAAGTAAATTCAGGCCAATTTTAAACAGAAATGTAATGGATTATAGGCAGTTCAAGTCAATAATGTAAGTTTTATGCAATGCAATTAGAATGGCAAGTTCTGCACGACTTCTAACAATGATGTCTAAAGTTTCCAAGGGAGCTATTAGGAGTAAGAAATATTTTTTTCAGAAATAAATCGGCCTGTGAATTTTAGTCGGAAAATTCTGAACATTGAACGTTATTTAATGAGCTGAAAAGGTTTTGAATAAGGCAGAAGCACGTTACAGTACAAATGCGAAATTGGAAAAGATGTTCCAAGGGTTCTTCCAATCAGAAGTTTAGCTATAATCTATTTTCCGCATCCGGCAAATGGTGGATTTACTAACTCAATCACTATGACAGGAGATTAGAACATAATCAGAGACCTAAGGATTTACCGTATTGTGGTGGAACCAGAGTTGGTAAAATGGGACGGATTCTCAAATCCCATCCCATCCCACTAGATTTTTTATTTCACCGTCCCATCCCATCCCACTTGTCAGAATTGGCTTCTTTCAATCCTATTTGCCTTACAGTTGACGTAGCATTGACATTTCTTTATCGGCAACGCCAAACAACTCTAATACAGTAAATGTGGTACACTGACTGTAATATAGACGTTGCAACTGTGCTATACTTTCATACTTGTTGGAAGTTTGAAATGTAGCCTTTCTTTCTGAAATTTGTGAGCTAAGACTAGCCGGATTTAACTACTATAAAACCGTAATCTCTGAAATGGCGTCGTAAGCTTTTTACGTAAGGTTGCTTCCGCAAGACCTATTTTTTAGACCCAGGCTTACCACCACCACCATCACAGATTACACCTTATATTTAGGTGCTGTAAAGTTGGAAGTGTATAGGCAACCAAACTTTACGGGTGGAAACTGTGCGCGTATGGAAACGACGAACCTGGAGGAGACTTATGTTCCAGTCGACCTGGGCAGGATCTCGCCAAGAATAATTAAACCTAACCGACGACTAAATAAGGCTGACTAAAGGACTAATAAATGCCTAACTATCAACTATGGAGAGAACTTTGAATAAATTAAATACACGCTCAGTAAATAATTAGCCTACCTAGACTTAGAAATAACTCAGAGCCTACCTACAGAATATACAGTTCTAATAAAACCCTAAATAAATACACCCTAACAGTTCAGCTACTGAGACCGCATTTAATGGAAATATAAACAAAGGGAGCGACTCCCGAAGATAAACACAAACCAATACCAGAAATTTTGACAAAAACACATTCATCATAAAAATTGACAGATCAGATAAATTTAAACAGAGGAGATTCAAACAATTATAAACTCAAATGAAATAACAACGAATAAACAGGGCATGAATAAAATTTTAGGTGCAGTTACAAAACAGTTTACGTGCACAGATTCAACCCCCAGAAATCGTTTAAACCCATATAAAAAACTATGATCTCAAATGATATTTCCCTACGCCGTCGCGGCTAAACTAAATTATATGATAGGACATAATAACCCTTTTCTAAAATTAAACAGCAAATATTAGTTACCGATTAAAAGGAAATAAAGTAAAATAGCACACCCCTAATAACTTTAGGTCAACCCACGAGGTCGCCTCGGAGTCTAGTGAAAAGAAATAAAATAAAATCAATACTTACGAATATCCCCAAGACAGGCTCCAAACAAAAGGCAATGGCTAGGCACACACTTTGAAAATAGCAACCGCACGCACGAAAGACAAAAGTAAGACTGACTGGTTTTGAAAGAGAAGTCTGAGAGAGATGCCTAGTGAATTTTGATTGGCTGGATTTGAGACCCCCTTTGCAAACGGGATGCTCAGCGCGCATCCAGAGAAACTTCAAAAGACAAGCAGAGCCACCTAGCAGCTAAGTGGGCTGAATAAAACACCACGCATTTTAACATAGAAAATATCTAATTTCAAACTAATTTCAGTACAAATTTACACAACACATATTTCTCACCAAAAATACCACTCTTACTAAAATTTCACATTAAAAACACACTCACTAAAATTACACACACAACTCACACATTACATCTCCCCAGGGCTTACCGCCCGAGCTCCTGCGAGGGACACATCAACCAAAAGGAGGAAGAAATTTACCCAACAGTGAAAATTTTTGACTGAATTTTGGTAAATGGGTCTCAGTACACAAGTCAGAACAAAAGAAAACACAAAAATACAAAGCTAAACTAGACTTGACTAAATACGAAACATAATAAAAATGACATGGCGTCAAAAGACTAGTGAAGACCAGCCATAAAAACACGCATGGAGAACTGCCATATTAATGCCACGGGACGGTGCGTGAATGGGCGACCCATGATCCACCAGCCGCAGCGGCGGGGATCTCGTACCTGTATTGCTAGAAAACCGAACAAACAAAATAAAAACCGAAATGTCAGCTTCGTCTGGGTCTTTTCAAGCTAGGGTACGGAGGTAGCCTCCCGCCAAACTTAGAGTGCGCCAACTCCGGCTGGGTGGGTGGGGGGGCCTAGCCTCGCATCGCTAACTCAGTTCCCTGCGGATCTCCTGCAAAATGAGAAAGACGAAAGATAATTAATGAAATAATTTAGGGGAATGGGTGATGAAATTAATTTAATCCCAGTGTTTCGCGTGTAAGTAGGAGTAAGTTTGTGGAGTCTTTAAGTAAAATATAAGTATTAAATTAAATTAAAAGAGTTACAAAGTAACCCTAAACATGCTTAAGCATGTATAAAAAGGACCAAAAGGGTATGGAGAGTCCCCAAGTACCCTCGTGGTACTTATGAAAATAAAGTAAACTAAATTAGGAGGGGGTTAAAATGGAATCTTAAAGTTACTAAAAACGCGAAACACTGGTTAAAATGTTAGTAGAAAGTCCCTTAAAAATAAAAATTTTGGAGAAGATCCTCCCAACCGCGCATGCAGGCCTTACACAGGATAGGGGCATATAGTTCGGGAACTACTTTGGCGCTCTGGAGTGGGAAACAAAACTGACATTTTACCAAGAAAAATTTTTACCAAAAACAAAATGACAGGTACAAATAAGGACAGGAACCGTTGGGACAACTAAAAGACATAGGTAAAAGAAAATTATTTTGATAAAAATGTGGCGGCAGTAAAGGGGACAAGTTGGGACATGGCTGGTGCGTCACGCATCTTCTAACGTTGCGTCAGGTTACAAAATACAAGTTAAAAGCACAAAACCCGCAATCAAACCCGTTAATAAAAATATGGAAATGAAAACTTCAAGGAAAGAATGAACCCGGTTTTAGTAAAACTTTTGAACATAACTTTGGTTACACAATTAAAGCAAACGCAATACAAATACGGCCTGTAAAACTATACAACGAATCACATATAAAAGACAAAATTATGCATGGAACACAGTCAAAATCACTACAAAATACACAGAATTTGGTTAATTTTTAAGATAAGGCTCCTGGAAAATGGTAAAAGGTTAATTAAATGGTTAGAAATTCTATTGTTTGAAATAAGAAAGCTCAAGAAAATGGTAAAATGTAAGTAGATAAATAAAGAAAACTCTAGAATTTAGAATAAAGCTCAGAAAAAGGTTAAGTTTTTAGCTGTAAAGAACACCACGAAAATACTACACGAAAATTAAAAAGCAAACATCTATATTTGAAGCACAAAATAAACAAGTTCAAAGTCACCAAATGGGAATCGTCTTCATCGGGAATAGATCCATATACAGTAGAGCGTCTATATCGCTGGAATGGCATAGATCGGGAATAAGGCATAAATTGAGCAAATAGTCTTCATCGGGTCGTCACAATCGGGGATTAAAATTCTGGAAAAAAGTCATCGTAAGGCAGTCTTCATAATTGAGCAATCAAATCAGGAATAGTAGTCCAAGTAGAGATAGTCAATAATTGAGGTTCAGGTCAATAGGAATGGCAATGATGGAAAAAGGCAATGAAATAGGATAACATAGTAAATAGTACCTCCGCTGGATTGATGGAATGATAGAATGATATGATAGAATACTGGACCTCCGCCGTTAGTATGATACCTCCGCCGTCATAATGAAACCTCCGCCGTCATAATGATACCTCCGCCGTAAAAGATGTTACATCCGCCATCAGTGACAGGAAAGGTAAATTAAGCTACGACTACACCGTCGCGGTAAGGAGCTAATTACGTAGTTACACCAGTCGCTGGTAGTAACCAGGGGCGGGGAAAAGGCTTAGAAACGGTTCGAAACCGGGCTCTGGCGATCGATTGGAGGCGAGAGCCAGCACGATGAGGGGCGGAAGGATCAAAGACGGCGACGCAGATACAGGGGCAGTAGACGTTATTCTCCAGTCCAGGCGGTGCCAACCCGGCGATGAATTCTCCCGTGCGATTCACCGGCATGCGCAGCGCAGCCGCTCGCAACTCCGTTGGCGGGTTATCCAAAGCAGTTAGTCAGCAAGTAATCGTCCGATAATGAATGAGGTGATCCAAATTACTAATCACCAAGTCGTTCTTTAGTCAAAATGAGGCACTAATCGTAATATAGTAGATCAAAGCACACGCATTAGCTAACGCCTGCAGGTCACCTGGGGTCAGCAACGGCACCTTCTTCTTGTCGCATAGAAGAAGATGTTGATGGGGGAAGATCACCCAGTTATGGTCTGCCTGGAAGTCGTAGCCAATAATAAAATCTTGTTGTAAACTATTTGTAACATTAAAAGTATATTCATACCGAACGCCATGCAGTTTGAAGGCAATCTTAGTTGTACCCAATATAGCCAGGCTCCGGTCGTCGGCAGCCGTAGCTACCTCCGTAGCTTTGGTTTCGCCTACATTTGGACGAAACCAAAGCTACCTCCGTAGCTTTGGTTTCGTCCAAATGTAGGCGTTTGTTGCTATTGAGTTGGTCAAAGAAATGCTTGGACATCAAACAAATGTTGGCCCCTGTATCCAGCAGGGCTAGTGTCTTAATGCCTCTGACCTCCACAATCACATACGGACTTTTCTTCAAGGCGATATGAGTACACTGCGAGACAAAGAATGGTGCCGTCCCATTCAGTACAGATAGAACCGCTCATTTAGGTGCTTAGTTTGCGCTGTGGGTTGCCCACTATCATCCTCGTTGTCACTGGCTTCTACATCTAGATTGAACTCGACTCGTTGAGCTGGACTAAGGGCGGCACGAAGCTGTTGCTCTAAGTCCCATATTCCGTACTTGTCCCCTAGATCAGTAGAAGTCGCTTCTTGATGACTTACGGTGGTCGTGTCACGTTCAACCAGGTTTCCAGACGGAGCGGCCGTTCCTGAGGTTGTTACGATCTCATCCTGGTGTAGTACTGTAGTGTCGTCCATATTAGGGGAATTATCTTCCTGCACCACGGATGCCGGTTCCTCGTCTACAGGTGTGCTATCCAGCACAATGATCTCATTCGGGTCGTTTAGGCGAATTCCCCGTCTACCCTTGCGGGGTTGCGGCGGGTCCTCCGACCAGATAGGCTGGTCTGGTTCACGGAGGGTTCCCTTCTGTTGAAGTTCTAGGGTCCGTTCATAATCCTTCTGAACGAATTCAGCCAATAGTTGTTCGAAGGTCTGGGTAGACTGCTGGACCTGGTCCGTCACGGACGTTACGTTAACAGCCAGCTGCTGAATCTGTTCGCCGATAGACTGGGCAACCACCTGAGCCTGTTGGACAGCTTGATTAACAGTTGCCCACCCTTGCCGAAGTACCGCATACTCCGGAGTTTCCAATAGCGCGAATCTATTACGGGTAGGTATGCCAGGTTGCACTGCTGTTTGCGGATGTTTCGTCCCTTTTTCTACCTGTTCCCACTCACCCTGAGTGTCTTTACGCAATTTCAAAGGTGTTACTGGAGTAGCTCCAGACCTATGAACTTCGACTGGAGCTAACGTGAGGCCCGAGGTACCAGATTCGTCATCCGATACATCCGTTTCCGTGAGCTCTCGTCGGCTAGGATTGTTCGCTGCTGACCAAGATTTCAAAGAACTCGATCGCTTGGGTGGGGACGCCCCAGTAACCACAATACTGGGCGGTTTCTTCGTGGGGATGGGAGTTTCCGGCACCACCTGAGTAGTTACCGCCAGTTCTGACGTTGGGGTTTCCCCAGTGCTTACTGCTGAAAGCCCAGTACCCGAGGGTTGGTTTTCCCCAGGGCTTTTAGCTTGCTCCCCATTTACAGGGGCCTGGTTTTCCCCAGGGCTTTTGCGATGAGCCCCGTCTCCCGATTGATTCTCTGTCCGAGTTGACGTCCATTGTTGTAAAGGCCGGATAACCTCGATAGGGTCCGTTTGTACCTCCTTTGAGGTAGATGTCTTCCTTTGCCTCCGGGTTGTGCCCGCACCATCTTGCCTGGCACGAGTCTGTGCTGCCATGACTGCGGAATTTTCTTGCCACTTCATAGCTTTACGCACTGTAGTAAGCATATTCCATTCAGTACCAGGTGCACGTTTCCACCGCCTATTATACGGGACAGGGCGCTGAGAGGCCCCTCCGTCACCAAAGGGTTTCACTTCTTTCCGCCATCGATTCCAGTATTTATATGGCCGAAGGTTGCCTTCGCCATCATAGACTACGTCTCCTCCGTCCGGGAAACCTCCATTTGCAAGGACCACTTCCTCTTCCGGGAACCATTCGGCCCGTCTACGTACTTGTTTGCAAGTCTTACACGGACATTTCCAGGGATTTACATCCTGATTTGTGTCTGTATTCAAATACAAGCAGGTGGGTTCCTGGTCCCGTGGGGGAAGGGGGTCGCCTCCTTCGTCCTCACTTTCCGAGTCACTACTCCAAAGACCACCGTGGTTCCAGTAGGGTTCATTATTAGGTTTACTAGTAAGGTTAGAATTATTAAAAACAACAGCTTGAACCGCACAGACCATTTCACCAGACGGCTTTGTCGGTGCGGGACACGGGGTCAGGTCTACTGCCCGTGCCCCGCATTCTCGTTTCCCGTTTCCGGGAAACCTTCATACCGACGTGGACCTACATAACCCCGGCTAATAGAGCGGGGTCTAACCGGTTGCTGTCGTTGATTCCTTTGATCCTGCTGGCCTTGTTGCCGTTGCGGCTCCTGCTGGTTACGCTGGTCTTGGTTCCTTTGCCCTGGATTCCACTGATTTTGGTCATAGCGATTCCGGGCAGGGGGGTCACCCTCCTGACCTCTGTCCCGGTACTGTCGATGGGTATTACCCCTAGCCTGATGCTGGCCCTGATCATTCTGACTCAGATATTGCAGGTAGTCCGGGCACTGTTGTTGCCTATGGCCGACCAGACCGCATTGCCAACACCTGCCCATAGGCGGGCGTGGTGGTGGTCGTTCGTCATTACGTTGGTAACCCTGGTACGATTCTGATTCTGATGCTGACTCTGCTGTGGAGGCCACTGCTGGTCCTGCTGGGGTCGCCCCTGCGTAGCGTTATAGCCTCGTGGTCCCTGACTCTGGGCACTAAAGACCATAACAGCCTGTTCTTTGTCCAGTTCTACCTGTTCTGACTCCACAATATGTAGAGCCCGAGTGATCAAATCGTTCTCTCGCACATGGGGCCAAAACTGAATGTCGGCCAATGGGGCCGCCATTCTAGATCGCAAATCCGCTTTCAAGCCTCTTTTGAACTGAGCCACTACCTTCTTTTCCCGATCAAAACCAGGTTCAAATGGAAAGGCTTGCACCGCTAGCAAGCGCAGCGCTGCCATACAATCGTGTGGCTTTTCACGCGGTTCCTGCATCCTGCTATAAAATTGCTCTGCATATTGTTCCGTAGTAACAGGCAAGGGTTCATACAACTGTCGGATCCTAGTCACTAGGTCCTCGAAAGTATCCGGTGGGCAGGGAGTCATAGACTCTTTAACCTTGTCATCAAGTAAAGTCCACAGAATTCTATACTTCATACCGGCTGGCACGTCATCAACCTTTACTGTGGTTTCAAAATTTGCCAACCAGCTAGTGAACTTGATGCTGCTCTGTCAACCCTGAAAGGGTTTAACCCCCTTAAAGCCCTTCAGGTATTCACCCAGATGTTTAAGACTCTCGTATGAAGAGGGTTCTCGCTGCTCTGAAGGACGTGGTCGTTGCGACTGCTCTCGTCGAGAGACAGGATAATCCCGGTCACGGGAGTAGCGTCTAGGGCTAGGCGTTCTGCGCACTGGTGATGGAGATGGATAGCCCCGTGATGGGGTTCTAGACCGCCGCATATCCTCTCGGCGCCGACGGGGTTGCGCCACCGGCGATTCTCTCACCTGATCATCAGATGAATCCAAATCTACAAGTGGTGGAACCCTCTGTTGGCTCCCTTTGCGGCTACGGGCTGGCTCCGGACTCGACTGCCGAGCCGGTCGAGACTACCCCATTTGAAACGGAGGAGCCCCTGCATCCGGGTCCATGTTTGGGATGGGCCACATACGCAATAGCTCCATACAAACTCGAGGGAAGTTCTGCTCGAGTGCCTCCCATGTTTCTCGCGGGATTTCCGCTATCCAAGCTGTGAGCAAGCCTCTGATCACACTATATTCCTGTTCGGTCAGGCCTCTCACTCGGAAAAGACCAGCAGTATCTGGTGTTTGAGGCCGGTGACGGACCGGTACAGTGGGCTGGTCCCGTAGCGGGACCACCCATGCATCCATGGGTCCCCGCACTTTCGGTTTCCTATCCGGTTCTTGTTCGGGATCGCCGCCATCTAGCCGTTGGCTACTGCTGGCCCGTTTCGGACGCTTTGACCGTGTGAGGTCGATATGAGCTGTTGAGCGGTACCGTGGGCCTGACACTGCTGGTTCATTAGGGCCTGCTACCCCTGGTTGTCGCGAATTTCCGATCCCCTCTTGCCGCCGCGGCTTAGAGCGGGTAAACGGAGGAAGTGGCTTAGCTCCGAGTTGCCTACGCACAATAGAGTTATCCGACCCCAAGCGTGGTCGTTGCTGAAACAAATTCAATTCCAATTGGTTAATAAATGCTCGTAGATCCGAAACGTCAGAAATACCTGGCACGGGTTCTGTTAATGGCTCCTTGTCGGTCTCTCTGTTCCGGAGAGAAGAATCAATCCGAGCCAGTTTGAGCCGAAGGAACTCCAATTGATCTCTAAGGCTTGCTTGTTCGTCCCATTCGTCTTCGATAACTTCACCCTGATCAGTAGGTGACAGGAACTCATCGGTCTTCTGTGAGGCCTCATCCTCTTGTTGGTCGTCGTGACCCTGATCCGTGGCTTCTTCGAATAATTCCTCCCTTTTGGAGGCCTTATTTCTGGCCGAGTCTGATCTCAAGTACGGTCTACTAAGCGTTGCGCTTGTAGAAGCAGGGCCCGCTGATGCCTGGCTGGACGATGATTGAGTAGAAGAATTCTTGCTCAAGGGTGGTGGGGGAAACAGTCGTCCAAAACCATCTGGGTTCAAGGGCCGATTATCCATTGCGTCACTTGAAGTGGCCGTATCAGCCGGCTTGGTCGAAGCCTTAGTCGTTTTCACTGGTGAATGTTGAACAGACATTTATATAGGAGTCGAAGAAAAATTACACGAAATGGAGATTCAACAATTAAACACGTACAATTGGTTAAAAATAAAAAATCGAGTTAAAATGCAACACTTAAAAGAACGACTGAATGACTTACACAATATAAATACCAAGAGATCAAATGTGAGAAATCAAAACGGAAAAACAAATGCACTACTATTATGACAAAAGCAGAAAAAAGCGCAAAAGAATAAAAGGGACCAAACTAGGAAAAGGAAAAGAAAAAGGTCGAGGACTGGCAGCCTAATGTAAAGTTGGAAGTGTATAGGCAACCAAACTTTACGGGTGGAAACTGTGCGCGTATGGAAACGACGAACCTGGAGGAGACTTATGTTCCAGTCGACCTGGGCAGGATCTCGCCAAGAATAATTAAACCTAACCGACGACTAAATAAGGCTGACTAAAGGACTATTAAATGCCTAACTATCAACTATGGAGAGAACATTGAATAAATTAAATACACGCTCAGTAAATAATTAGCCTACCTAGACTTAGAAATAACTTAGAGCCTACCTACCGAATATACAGCTCTAATAAAACCCTAAATAAATACACCCTAACAGTTCAGCTACTGAGACCGCATTTAATGGAAATATAAACAAAGGGAGCGACTCCCGAAGATAAACACAAACCAATACCAGAAATTTTGACAAAAACACATTCATCATAAAAATTGACAGATCAGATAAATTTAAACAGAGGAGATTCAAACAATTATAAACTCAAATGAAATAACAACGAATAAACAGGGCATGAATAAAATTTTAGGTGCAGTTACAAAACAGTTTACGTGCACAGATTCAACCCCCAGAAATCGTTTAAACCCATATAAAAAACTATGATCTCAAATGATATTTCCCTAAGCCGTCGCGGCTAAACTAAATTATATGATAGGACATAATAACCCTTTTCTAAAATTAAACAGCAAATATTAGTTACCGATTAAAAGGAAATAAAGTAAAATAGCACACCCCTAATAACTTTAGGTCAACCCACGAGGTCGCCTCGGAGTCTAGTAAAAAGAAATAAAATAAAATCAATACTTACGATTATCCCCAAGACAGGCTCCAAACAAAAGGCAATGGCTAGGCACACACTTTGAAAATAGCAACCGCACGCACGAAAGACAAAAGTAAGACTGACTGGTTTTGAAAGAGAAGTTTGAGAGAGATGCCTAGTGAATTTTGATTGGCTGGATTTGAGACCCCCTTTGCAAACGGGATGCTCAGCGCGCATCCAGAGAAACTTCAAAAGACAAGCAGCGCCACCTAGCAGCTAAGTGGGCTGAATAAAACACCACGCATTTTAACATAGAAAATATCTAATTTCAAACTAATTTCAGTACAAATTTACACAACACATATTTCTCACCAAAAATACCACTCTTACTAAAATTTCACATTAAAAACACACTCACTAAAATTACACACACAACTCACACATTACAGTGCCCCTTGAAAACGTCTAAAGTCAAAACGTCAGATGATCGATCATAAGGTCTACCGACAAAGCGTCTAACGGTAAAACTTGTTGGATGTATCTATTGACAAAATGTTCATTTTTTCAAAATAATTGTCTTACAAAACGACTACACTTTTCCAACGTCATGCTAGCCTGCCTCTCTATACATGTAATTTTTGAAAAATTATTTGATTTGTACTAGATTTAATGTAATTTTAAGGTATAGAGCTTTTAAATCACAGTAACCGTGTGTCTGGCTAATCGCTTTGTTTTGTTGTTCAGTTGATTCCAGAAAATGTAAGCTTTGACTCAAAAATTCCTCCAAATTTGAAAACGTAAAATTTAAACTTTAATTTTAAATGTCAAAAAACACTCCACAATGTTCACTGACTTGGTCCAGGTTAAGTTGGGCTAGCTATACCTTACCTGTTCGTAGGAATTTTGGGTCTTTTCCAGATTACCCCCCCACCACTCAAAGTTCTTACAACTCGACCAAATGAGCTGAAATTTGGTGTGGGTATGTTTTCGACCACGCTGAGTTTAATGCGTCTGTCAAACTAACTAAGGTACACCAGGTGCAGCAATTGTATAGAATTCATTTTATTTCTATTATTTTCTGTACAGAACGCAATAAAACTGTACAGAAATGCTTCTTAAATTAACCAAGTCTGTGTAGATTTGTTACTTTTACAAATCATTTCTGTGCAGAAAAGGGATTAAATCTGTGCAGAAATGCTTTGTTTCAGAAGGGAATGTGTACAGAAACTGCTTAGAGCACACGAAACAACAACTAAATGTTCTGCAGGTTCTGTATAGATAAAAACATAAAAGAAATGGAATGTTGTGAAAGCTTAGATGTTCGGGATTGTCTTCTGTAGATATT
>JASAND010028498.1:0-30603 GCA_030248195.1 Trissonchulus latispiculum
AAAAATGTTCGCCTCACCAAGGGCTTTCATTTGATACCAAAGTTGGAAATTTTAAAAAATCGATTTTGGACCGGTCCGGACCCTAGCCAGGGCGCCACAGGCCCCTGGGACCACTTTGGAGGGTCCTCCAATGAAAAAATGTTCGCCTCACCAAGAGCTTTCATTTGATACCAAAGTTGGAAATTTTTAAAAAATCGATTTTGGACCGGTCCGGACCCTAGTCAGGGCACCACAGGCCGCTGGGACCACTTTGGAGGGGGTCCTCCAATGAAAAAAATGTTCGCCTCACCAGAGGTTTTCATTTGATACCAAAGTTGGAAATTTTTAAAAAAATCGACTTTGGACCGGTCCGGACCCTAGTCAGGGCGCCACAGGCCGCTGGGACCACTTTGGAGAGGTCCTCCAATGACAAAAAATGTTCGTCTCACCAAGGGCTTTCATTTGATACCAAAGTTGGAAATTTTAAAAAAATCTCGATTTTGGACCGGTCCGGACCCTAGTCAGGGCGCCACAGGCCGCTGGGACCACTTTGGAGGGGTCCTCCAATGAGAAAAATGTTCGCCTCACCAAGGGCTTTCATTTGATACCAAAGTTGGAAATTTTTTAAAAAATCGATTTTTGACCAGTCCCGACCCTGGTCAGGGCGCCACAGGCCGCTGGGACCACTTTGGAGGGGTCCTCCAATGACAAAAAATGTTCGCCTCACCAAGGGCTTTCATTTGATACCAAAGTTGGAAATTTTTAAAAAAATCGATTTTGGACCGGTCCGGACCCTAGTCAGGGCACCACAGGCCGCCGCTGGGACCACTTTGGAGGGGTCCTCCAATGAGAAAAAATGTTCGCCTCACCAAGGGCTTTCATTTGATACCAAAGTTGGAAATTTTTAAAAAAATCGATTTTGGACCGGTCCGGACCCTAGTCAGGGCGCCACAGGCCGCTGGGACCACTTTGGAGGGGTCCTCCAATGACAAAAAATGTTCGCCTCACCAAGGGCTTTCATTTGATACCAAAGTTGGAAATTTTTAAAAAAATCGATTTTGGACCGGTCCGGACCCTAGTCAGGGCACCACAGGCCGCTGGGACCACTTTGGAGGGGTCCTCCAATGAGAAAAAATGTTCGCCTCACCAAGGGCTTTCATTTGATACCAAAGTTGGAAATTTTTAAAAAAATCGATTTTGGACCGGTCCGGACCCTAGTCAGGGCGCCACAGGCCGCTGGGACCACTTTGGAGGGTTCTCCAATGAGAATAATTGTTCGTCTCATCAAGGGCTTTCATTTGATACCAAAGTTGGAAATATTTAAAAAATCGATTTTGGACCGGTCCGGACCCTAGTCAGGGCGCCACAGGCCGCTGGGACCACTTTGGAGGGGTCCTCCAATGAGAAAAAATGTTCGCCTCACCAAGGGCTTTCATTTGATACCAAACTTGGCCACTTTTGGAAAAATCGATTTTTGGCCATTTTGGACCGGTCCGGACCCTGGTCAGGGCGCCACAGGCCGCTGGGACCACTTTGGAGGGGTCCTCCAATGACAAAAAATGTTCGCCTCACCAAGGGCTTTCATTTGATACCAAACTTGGCCACTTTTGGAAAAATCGATTTTTGGCCATTTTGGACCGGCCCGGACCCTGGTCAGGGCGCCACAGGCCGCTGGGGCCACTTTGGAGGGGTCCTCCAATGACAAAAAATGTTCGCCTCACCAAGGACTTTCATTTGATACCAAACTTGGCCACTTTTAGAAAAATCGATTTTTGGCCATTTTGGGCATGGTCCACGGTCCGGACCCCTGGCCAGGGCGCCACACGGGTCCGGGCGAAACCTACTATAGCTTATGTTGTAGTGCTCCCGCAGCCCACCCCATACGCCCAATATGAAAGCTGTACCTGCAGCGGATCCTTCTATGGGAGAGTTTAAAGTTGGACCCGCGACACGGTAGGGGCCCACCTCCATCAGGGTGCCCCCCAGCCCCACGGATAGGTGCTAGAGCAAAACTAATGGGCCATTTAGATTCACCATATAGGGGTTCCTATTCAAATACGAAACCTCAGCCCAGCAGCTCTTATGTATAGGGCTGCCTACTCCGTAGGCCCAGACCCCCCCTTTTACACGCTAACTAGTGACCCCTGGCCAGGCCGCCACAGACCACCGAAGAGCACCATCTCGTTTCCCGGAGATCTTCACCTTGGGGCGATGCTATAACCCCAATATGAGAACCTGGCTTTGAGCCTAGCTCTCTGTAGACGAGTGCAAATATTTTCGGACTTAGTTTTTTTCCGGGGGGCCAAAATAGGGGGTCCTCCCTATGTACACAGACCTATGGGGGGGTTCTAGAGCCTCCAAAACTGATTTCCCTTAATTTGCGGGGGATTCTATACAAAAAAGGACCAAAAGTTCCTAGGGGGTCGAAGCCCTCCGAGCCCTAGGGTGGGGGGGAAAAAATGAGGAGAGAAAACACGAGCTGGGAAAGGGGCTATTTTTCATATCTCGAGATTGGCTCGACCGATTCGGCTGAAATTTTCACAGCATGTACCCCTGCCCACAGGCTCTTCACACAGCGAGTTTGAGCCCGATCGGTTCACTCCTCCCTGAGATATTAAAAAAAACTATTTCCAAAAATTAGCATTTCCCCAAAATTTCCCTATTCTAGGTAGTGCGCTGACGCGCACTACCTGATTACCGTTAATGCTTTAAATAATATTTTATCTTGATATGGATAATATGGTAATTAATAAATTTGATACTGAACGCTGCTAGTCTTTTCTCTTCTGCGTTCGTGTTACTTGTTGAACAAACGTATTGCCATTTGGATATGCATTTATTGTAGCTATAATTGAGCTTTATACACCAGAACCTACACAACCTTCAGCCAGATTAATCGGACAACCAGATATGGAAACCCGGCATTGCCGGCAATGAAAACCCGGCTTGCCGGCACTGTAAACCCGGCTTGCCGGCACTGTAAACTCGGCTTCGCCGACCTCATACTAAACTTTCTCCTGCACCCATCCACTTCTTAAGAAACGAAGTTAAGCTGGACTAAGATCAGGATGATTCAGGTTAAATAGAGGCTGGCCCAACCAGTTAATTCTGTAGACCCATCTCTTCATACTACTTCGTCAAAAACTGGATCCCTCTGATGATGTTTCATTCTGGTCCTGGTCCACTCTGACCACCGGTAAAAACAACACTCGGCACCCCTATCGTGGATTTTGTAATTGTAAAAACAATCTGACTGCTTAACCTTTGCTCGGTCTGGCTTATTTTTACTGGGGGGGGGGGGTAGGGTCCCCGCCCCCCATTCGGCCCCCTCCCCCCCCCCATTCGAGGAGCCCCCCATAAATTCCGACCCCCCCATAACCCCAAAAATTGCCAAATTTTACCATTTTTACCCTAAATTTTCAAAAATTTTTCCGGCTGCGCCGGATTTTTAACGAAATTTTCACTATTTTAGCCTAAAAACCACTTAAAATTAGTAATTTTTTAGCGATTTTTACACATTTTTACACGAAAAACCCGCAAAAATTCGAAAATTTTTTCCAAAATATGCCCTCCCATTTTGGGTCAGCCCCCCCCCCATCGAAGGGGGCCCCCCATGAAGCCCCCCCCATAAATTTTTGCCTAAAAATAAGCCAGTCGGTCAGGGTCTAAGGGATTAGGGCCGAAAGACCTTGATTACGTTGTAGTATTAACGGATATAACGAACCACTCGCTGATTAGTACCTTCGCCTAAATGTTGTATACAAGCCTATCTATCCCATAGCCTCTTTTTCCTTTTGGTTTGCTTGTGTCTGTGTACTTAGCACCTTACTACAATATTTATAGCTATTTCACTAGTAGAAGGTATAACTAAGGTATTACTATGGCTGCCTCGAACCCCGATTCTGACAATATCGACGGTACATCTATCGATGGATCGGAATACATGTAAGTACTAAGGGATACCTCCTCATTACTCTGTAGCTAATACACTTATTAATATAGTACTCCTAATTGCGCTTAAGCCTTTACCCTCCTCGTTCTTTCGTAGCAAGGGAGGCAGCCACTTACTTAGGGATATGGACTACTCAGCCAAGAGGCTATATGACGGCGCTAGCCTTTGTCTCTCTCCATCAGTCATAGCTAGAATGACTCTCGCTTCGTCGCCTGAATGCTGTCCCACAATGGGAAGCTGGAGCAGACACCTTCCTGGCCCTTCGGCTCCGGTAGTAAGACATCCATTAAGGGGGCTACTAAAGGTTTGCCCCGACTTTGTCCGATTGGAAGATGCGCATGGGTGCATAGCATGCCTAGAGCATGGGTGCGGTAAAATATCGGGTACTGAGATCTTAGCTGCCTTCCAGCCATGTGCAGCCGTCGAGTTTAAGTGCACGACCCCCCCCCCCTTTTCACAACTACCAACATAATTAATTAAAAATCTCTGCTGGCTGCAAGACCCTAGCTTCAAGGTTGCCATTTGCCAATGAGATTTCGCACATGTGCCCCTATCTGCAGAAAAATACCAGATGTCTGTATCTTATCTGCATCAAAGGGAATTACTCTTCAAAGTTGAAGTTTCCGCAAAAATATAAAAAATTTTGGGCTAACGAAAGAAAGATTTTATTATACTAGTGCGAGCTATAAGGCTGTAATTTGGCACATACAGATGCCCTATAGGAGTACTCATTTGTGCCAAATGGCAAAAAATTCTGCTGCGTGAAAAAATTTTTACGTCAAGTCTAATCCTTAAAAATTGCCAAAATCGCATTTTTGGGCATTGGTATAGTCAGGGCGGGGAAAACACCCGAAAAGATGGGGGAAAGTTACACCCACCCAGAGAACTCAAGGTAGCAGATATAGAGACCTAGTATAGCGCAAATTTTTTCAGTAAAACCATGCCCATAAGGTTGGTATGGGCCAAATCAGTCTATTCTGATAACACCTCAAAAATCTAAGAAATTTTAAATTTTGCTAAGCTTATTTCTAGAAACCTATACGGAAAACTTAGCTAGTCTTTGGCATAGGGGTATATGTGGACCCCATCTAGCGTTTGGTGTAGACGGTAGCCTCCTACCTTTTATCCAGGCTGAGTATATACTGGGTGTGTTGTTTCTCCCCGCCGAGTTTGACCCCTCAGCGGGGAAAAACACACCACCCAATTTTTACAAACCGTCCAATATGTAGCTCTGAGCAATACTGACGCTCTTAAACGATAAAGCGGGTCTTGTTTTGTAGTTTTGGTTCAAAAAATACGCGCTTAGAGCTATTAATAGCTCACAAATTAAGAATGGAAGATTTGCTGCATCATCGTGCCAGGTTTCATATGTTTATAAAGGCAAAATTTTAAAAAACTTAATGAAATTAACGCCAAATTTAACGCCAAAAATAACTTAAATAATGATAAACAATGACATTTGCAAGTGTTTTGGTATATATATATTTATAGTTGTCTGGGTGCCGTTTTTGCTGCAATATCCGATCATTTCATGGGTTCAGGAGCCTTGACGTAAAATGCATCTGACTATGTCAAATAAGCAGCTTTCTACTGAAAACAAAGTGCACCATGTTATTTAGCATGGCCAAAAATGTACAAACACCCTTTAATACCTTTGCTACAGATGTACAAGGAATCAGGCGGATTTCTATAGATGAATCGATAGAACTAGGAGCGATATACACCATGGTACAAACGCAAGCTCTCTCAGCCTTAAGTCAAAAAGGTTACAGGCTACAGCCTTAGTTCCGTATATGTGTTTTCCCTGCCCTGACTATATGCCGTATTGCAGTTTTCATGCTCCATCGGAGCATTTTTATTCTTGTATATAGTCAGGGTCAGGGAGGATAAAAACAACGATTTTCGAAATAAGGTTATTACTCGCTACAGACTGTAGCTAGCCAGACAGTTTATATACCAGCATGTACGGCTTGGCATGCATGTATGTGTTTTCCCCGCCCTGACTATACCCCAGGAAAAGAAAAAATCAAATTTTTTGAAATTAAAGTTTTTTGAGATATTTGAACACAGGATTGTTGAAAATACACCCACATCAAATTTCAGCTCAATCAGTGAAGGGACTTCTAAGGCTGCAGGAAGCTTCTACTCAAGACAGGATACGCCAGACTAAGAATGTCGATTTTGGCAATTTTTGAAGATTAAAGTTGACATAAAAAGTTTTTCAGGCGGCAGAATTTTTTGCCATTTGGCACAAATGAGTACTCCTATTGGGCCTCTGCATATGCCATATTACAGCCTTATAGCTCGCACTAATAATAAAATTTTCCTTTCGTTAGCCAAAAATTTTAAAATTTTTGCCGAAACTTCAACTTTGAAGAGTAATTCCCTTAAATGCAGATAAGATACAGACGCCTATATATTCTTCTGCAGATAGGGGCACGTGTCAAATCATATTGACAAATGACAACCTTGAAGCTAGGGTCTAGCAGCCAGCAGAGATTTTTTAATTATGTTGGTAGTTGTGAAAAAAGGGAGGGGTTGGGCACATATATAAACGCGACAGCTGCAAATGGCTGGAAGGCGGTTAAGACCTCAGTACCCGATATTTTTGACCATATCTATGCTCTATCTACCCCAAAATGTAGGCCAATCGGACAAAGTTCGGGGGAAGTCGATCTTTGTAGCCCCCCCCCCTAACTGCTTATACGCAAGGTAGAGGAGCATAGCGTCTTTTGACACTCCAAGCCCCAAGCGCAGATGGCGTGGGATCAGAGACAAACCCGGAAAGTTGTGTGATCCATTTTGTGAGTACATGACTCGTTTGCACCCACCACTTCCTCGCAGGAGGTAGGCGGACCACACTCCAGACGTGCCGGTGTTTCCCAAGGGAGTGCCTTCCATCGGGAACTCCGGGAACATTGTTAATGTTCTGGAGGTGCAGCGGCAGCCCCTCCTCACGAGATTGAAGAAAGGTTTCTTTTCTGTTGTAAAGACTAACATAAAACACACGGGAAAACATATTATATAAACATTTGTTTATATACTACGTACCCTCATTTTCACCTCATAATCAGTGTATCGGGTTTTCCCAACGCCATGAGTAATCGGGTTTGTAACCTAAAAATACATAATTTTCGGTTTAATACATTGTCCTATGCACAGGCGCGTAGCCCGGGGGCGGGCAAGGGGGGCATCCCCCCCGAAATTGGGTTGCCCCCTAGAAATATCTGCCGTCAGGAAATATTTATGACAGACAGCAGCTGTAGACTGTGTTGAGCCCTAGAAATTGATGAAAATTAAAACAACTTAGAACTGAAATTCAAAAATTTTTCGCGCCGTCGGCGCGAATTGTTATTTCTTCTGGTGTCAGTTGGTGTCCGACACTCCCCAACTGGTGTCAGTTGCGCAAATCATGTATAAAAATGCGGCGATTTTCTATATCTTTTAAACATTGTTAATTTAAAGCCTGAAAAATTAGCTAACTTGATAAATATTAAATATAAAAAATAAACATAAATAAATTAGCTTGCCCCCCCCGAAATTTTTTTGTGGCTACGCTAGTGCCTATGCATGCGCACAAAAAGACAACGATACGTAAGTTATAACGCGAGGCTTCTGTGCCTCTAGTGGGGAGGGGACCCAGCAAAATTTAATCCTTAATGATTTTTCTTCCAGCGTTAAGTGGGACTATATATGCTGAGTTAAGTTGGACTCACTTAACAATAAAGAAGGTCAATTCAAGGTCAAATTGAATTATTTAGGTCCCCACACCAGCACAAATGCACCGTAATCTGTAGATGCCGGGGATTGCCGGGGAAAACGCCAGCTCACTAACAGCACGCCATACTAGAGGTGTTCTATAGCTCATGAAAAAGCTTACGGCTACGCCTACATAGCTTCCTGTATTATTCAGTATTACCAAAGCATAACACAAACCAGTAAAACGTTCAGGATAAAAATCAAACGTAACTCCATCCTCCACTTTCTCAACTTAAACATTAATTTAAGGTGCTGGTTCGACCGGGTTCGCGTATTTTTCGGCTTTAAAAGCGCAATTGTCGTTGAAATTCATTCAAATTTGCTACAATTATATACATCGCGGCTTGATTTTTTAGTTTTGGAGAAATTTGCTTTAATCCGCCATAACTTGCACTGTAGATATATACCCTACACGGACGGACTTATAATTATTCCAATCGTTTCACCAAGACCTACGTACAAGTTTGCTCCTGAGAATATTCTTCGGGTCCTTACGGTTTAAGAGATAACAGCGAAAATTGATTTTCGACGTCCAAAACTGGCCATTTTTCGAAAAATCAAATATTGCAAGTTTCGACAGTTTCAACAGCGCTGGTCCGTCAGTCATGTATTGATCACATTTGTAGTCCTAAAGCCCATGCTATGCCCAACGGAGAGCTCTCTGAGGCACCTGTGCCTAGTGCCTACGCACGCAACGAAAATGTGAAATTTCGAAAATCGCTATCAGATTGTTTTGAACACGAATTTCTCTCAACTCATGCAACCAATTAGAAAACGGCTTTAGACACGCTTTTTTGGGACAATTGCCGAGGGCCATTTGTCATGGTTTCGCGTTTTGACTTTCCGTTCGAGAAAAATAAGCATCCAAACTTGAAAATTTTGACGAAAATCAGACAAAATGTATAGTCAAGCGGGAAAAAAACCCACTCGCCAATGCGGGAAAAAACCCACCCCCAGTGTGGGCTTTCCGGTATGAGCTATCTAGGATTTTAATAGCCTATCTTGAAGAGCATCCAAAATAAATCTGGAGGGTGTATTATGGTTGCTCCCACTGCTTCCCTGCAAATTTTTTGGGACTTTGAAATTTTTGGAAATTTTGGTCCGACCAAGTGCCGAAATTTGGCAAACTTTGCCGGGCCACCCTAAATACTGGAAAGACTTAGACCAAAGCGGATTATATGTACCTGTAGGGCATCTGTTGCGCTTCATGATGATATATGTCACACTGCTCTGACCCCTCCGGTGCGACCTGGGGGTGACCTGGAGTTGGCAGAAAAAAAACCCACGGCGGGAAAAAACCCACTTTTCAAAATTAATTTTTTTTCTAACCATTGACCGAAAAGGTCAAACCAATACATACATTTGTTTAATAGAACCTATAGATTAAATTGGTATAGGTTTTACCTGGGTTCGTACTGTTATGGGTGGTCCAGGGGGTCTAAATCGGACACGGTGCCATTTCAAGCTAAAATTTCAATTTTGGCCAAAATGCTTATTTTTGCCTTAAAATGGGTGTAGTTTGGCTCTAACTACAAGAAAAACACGTTTTCTACACGATAGGATGCTGAAACTGCCGAAAATAAACAATTTTAAAAAATTTCCAAAATTTGCCTATGTTTATGTGTTAAAGATACAACATTTTCAAATGACCATATGACCTCAATTTTAATACAAAAACTATATAATATATTTTGATGCAGTTGTACTAAAAACAACCCGCTCTTTCATTTGGAATGGTTAGAAATGCTCCTGGCAGCTTGCCAAAAATTTTTTGGGGTGGGTTTTTTTCCCCGCATATGGGTTTTTTTCCCGCATTGGGTTTTTTCCCGCCAGTTTGGGACAATTTTTCTCGCTAACGGCACACCCTACAGAGGTGTTCTATAGCTCATAAGAAAGCTTACGACTAGGCCTAGCTACCTGTATAATCAGCATTTCGATATGTCAAACCATTAAAAAGTTCTGGCCAAAAATCTGAAAAGTGGGGTTTTTTCCCGCTTGACTATACATTTTCCTCAAAATCTTGAGTTTACCTGATCACCTGGGCTTACCTATTCTAGGGAATTTTTCTTGGGGGCTCTTTGGGGGCCCCTCGGGGGCGAGTCATTCTTGGGGGGGGCGAAAATTTTTCAAAATTTTTCTAAAAACATGCTAAATGTTTTGTAGAAACCGCTAAAAAAGTTCGTTTTTAGTGCAAAAATAGCGCTTAAATAGGCAAAAATCGACTAACACTCTCCGGCAATGCCGGAAACTTTTTGAAAATTTGGCCTTCTGAGCGAGGTTTTCAGGGCAAAAGTTGGTACTAAAAGGGGCACCCACTGTTTTGAGGAGGGGCGACCCCCACCCCCCCACAAAAATAAGCCCAGAATTACTAAAAGATTTCAGAAAAAAATAGCCCTTGGGAAGACGTTCATGTTCAAGATGTTCAAAAATTGTTTTTGTTATCGCATGTTCAAGTCGAAGAGTTGAAATAAGACAGGTATACCCTATACCTAGCTAGATGTAAACAACACATTCTAAGCTTTAAAATGATATAGCAATGTTCACAAAAAAAATCAAAAATCGAATTTTTGCTGGCAATTTCGCAAATGAAGTCCGATCGAAAAAATTTTGGTACGTATGGAACGGTAGTGACCCCCTCTACGTATGGTGCAAATTTCATGCCGGTAGCCCTTGTGTAGCGTGAGTAATAAAAAATTTTTGTGATTTTTTTTTGTGAACGAATTCACAAAAAAAAATCACTTGTTCACAAAAAAAATCACCACCGGATCTGATCTCAGGATATAGCTAGGAAATTTTTCTTTTCATGCATAAATAGAGCACAGTCTATAGTGTTATTATGTAAAAAATTTTGACCCCCAAGTTTCTTTTGCACAGGCTGAACTTCGAATTTTGGTTCTCGGCCCCCGGGTCCAAAGTGGCTACCCAGGCCAAGATGCTTGACCCTTATTATTGATACCAGGAAGCTAGGAATCCACTTATTTTATGTTCTATTGGTCTAGTAAGCACAGAACAAACAATTTGGCGGAGTAATTTCGCATCTGGAATGGTCACGTGACTTGGCCTAGGGTCACGTGACCTGGGTCAGGGTCACGTGACTGACCAAAAATTTTATTTCAAGGTCCCAGAAGCATAAAAACTCGCCTATATAGGTTTTTCGGTGCGTAGAATTCAAATTTGGCATTAGTTTTTAGGTAGCTTTTGTCCAGATAGGTGATCCTGAGCACCCCCTGGGTAGGGAGGGTCCGGGCCGGGTCCATCGGCCGGACTGTCTGCCAGAAGGGGGTTGAGGTACCTAAAACATGTGCTATATAGGTTTTTCGGGTCGCTGAGCTCGAATTTGGCATTAGTTTTGCCCTAGCGGTTGCCCCAGAGGCATTTTACACAAAGTTGATAGTGATTTTTCTTTTGTGAATTTATTCACAAAAAAATCACCCGCCGGTGGCGAAGCCAGAGGACATGGCAGGGAATCCAATATATGGTTGGATAGCTTAGAGTTAGGACATGTCACATGCATGCATATGGGGTAGCTGCGCAAAGTCCATAGTGAGTACCAGCAAAAATTTTAATTTTGGTCCGGAGTTGTCCGAGGGTCCGATTTTGGGTGGGTCGACTATTTTGGGCACCCTAGTCGGAGGAGTTGGGCCTCGGCAGTCAAACTTACATACGTATGTTAAGGTTGGGACTTGTGGCTATTACCATGCAAAAAATTTTCCGGCTGCGGCTTCTTGTTAGCCGTCTAGGTGGGTGATTTTTTTGTGAATTTTCGGGGTGATTTTTTTGTGAACATTGCTATATAAAAATTATCGTAGAATTCCAAGAATTGAGCAAATTACAGTCTTTCCCGCCTTTCTACAGCAAATAAATAACCGAACCAGCACCTTAAAGTTTCAAGACATGGGCTCCTATTCTTACTTCTATTTCAAGAAAGTTTGCTGGTGGCGCATATGCTTCATCCAATGTCTGTCTTTTTACTGGAAGTCTTTGTGTAGCCACAGTCGTCATAACGGAAACAAACAGATATGTGTCTTTGAGTGCACACAAGTATATATAGGTATATACGTATAAGTATGCAACTAATGTTACGTAATGCGCAACTGAAATATAAATAAATCTATGATCTATGACAGCTGGCTTAGGTCTAGGCCAAAATATGTGGTGGGCGATATGGAGGTATGGAGAATCCCACCGAAAATCGGGGCATACTTTTGACAAGTGTTTTGCAAATTTTTAGGTATTTTTGTTTAAAAACTGCTAAAGATCGCAAAAAATAACTAATTTCAGGTGTTTTTAAGCTAAAATAGCGAAAATTTCCATTAAAATCCGGCGAGGCCGAAAAATATTACGAAAATCTGGTTAAAAAGGTATATATAACCATAGGTGTGTCTGGACAAAAAGGGGGGGAGTGGAAGGTTGAAAAACGTAGGGAGGAGGTCTAGCATAAAAGCGGGAGGGGGGGTCGAAAAAGTCGATTTGGGATTGGGGGGAGGGGTAAGAATAATTTTCGAGGGGAGGGGTCGGCGAAAAAAATCGGTTTTTCGTTAAAAAACTGCTAAATTTTCGCAATTTTCAGCTATTTTTAGCAAACTTTAAGGTGAACCGAATTTTAGCAATGTTTCGCTAATTTTTTGAAAATTTTCGAATTTTTGGCTAAAAATTTGCAAAAATTCAGGGAGGGGGTTCGATTCGATTCCCCCCTTAGCCATAATGACGTTGCATTATATATATATACTTGCATTGTTTCCTTGGGCAAGAAACTTAGGCCACTGCTCCGCCGGTCGGATGAGGGGTTAACTTGGTGGGCCCGTGTGCTTCTTTGCTGGGGGTAGTGCGCGTTAAAGAACCCTTAATCCACTTATTGTCAAGAGTAGGGCGCGGAGTTCCCGGTGGAAGGTACTCCCGTTGGGATCTACCAGCATAGGAGTATATACCTGGGGGGGGGGAACCCCTCCCCCCAAATGGAAAAGTGCCGACCCCACCCTCGAAATTTTGGAGGCAGACCCCACCCCCAAATGGCCAATTCCCAGACCCCACCCACCCAAATTTGCCAGACCCCACCCCCAAAATTTTGAAAATTTTGCCTCCAAATTAGTAAAATTTCAAAATTTTTTGGAAAAATTCAAGTTTTTTCGAACAAATGAGCAAAAATGAAGAAATATTGTTGATTTTTAGTTGGAAATAACGCTTTTTAGCAAATTTGCGAATTTTTTTTAAATTTTTGACAAAAATTGTTTTACCCCCCCCCCCCAAATTCGATTTTTCCGGACCCCATCCCACCTCAAAACGGCTGACCCCACCACCCCAAATTTTGGCTACCCCCACCCCCACCGGATTCTCAAGGTACACCTATGTCTACCAGCTTCTTGCAATGTGTTCCGCCTACCAATAGGTGTAAAGTTGGGGGGGGGTTGGCATAAGGTGTAAGGTGGGGGGGGGGGGTTGAGGGGGGTAGCCCCCCCAAGCCTTTTTTCAACCCTCCCCCAAAACTTTTTGGGGGGACGTCCCCCCCGGGGGGGGGGTAGTCGCGCCGAACGCGCGAAAATTGGCCAAAAATAGGGCATTTTTAGGGTAAATTTTGCAAAAATTTTCAAAAAAGTACAAATTTTTGGCTTATATAAAGTGTTTATTATTGCGAGAACTACACGTTTTTAACTGTATTATGGACTTTCAGACTCAATATTGACCTTATTTTGGACTTGGAAACATGTTGGCAAACAAGTTTGCGAGTTTAAAACCAATGTCTAGTTATATAATTACATCAAGGTTGAATGTTTTTCGGCATTAGTAACGTCTGAAAATGTGATTTTTTGCATAAAAATAGAAACATTTTTTGGGGGAGGGTTGGGCGGGTCCTGGGGGGGTAGGGGGGGTCTCCAGAGGGCCCCCGGAAAAAGTGGGGGGGGGGGGAGCCTCCCCCCACCCCAAATCTCCGTTACACCTGGGGTGGGGGGGGGGGTGGCCCCCCCAGCCATAGGTGTGTTAGGGGGGCGGGTGGGGGGGACCCCCCACCAAATTGAAAACTTTTCGCGCCCCCCCCCCCCAGATTTTTCAGACTTTAGCTAGGCCCCCCCGATTTTTGGCCAAAATGTGGCCAAAAATGGCAAAAAAATCGAAAATTTAGGGTTTTTTTGGGAAAAATTTGGCGGACCCCCCCCCACCGTCCGTCGGAACCCCCCCCCCCCCCCCCAGATTTTTTGCCCAGCCACACCTATGCCCCCAGCCCTTTTTCAAAACCCAACCTCAAAACTTTTTGGGGGGACGTCCCCCCCAACTGGGGGGGGGGGGGGGGGTTGTCGCGCCGCGGCGCGCATATTGGCCAAATTTTGGGTATTTTTAGGGTAAATTTTGCAAACATTTTCAAAAAAGTCCAAATTTTTGGCTTATTGCCAGAAATACAACACGTTTTTAGCTGTATTATGGACTTTCTGAATCAATATTGACCTTATTTTGTTGTTGGAAACATGTTGGCAAACGAGTTTGCGAGTTTAAAACTAGTGTCTAACGATAAAATTACTTTATGGTTGAATGTTTTTTGAAATTAGAAACGACTGAAAATGCGATTTTTGGCATAAAACTAGAAAACATTTTTTGGGGGAGGGTTGGGGGTTCTGGGGGGGGGTTGGCGGGGTCTCCAGAGGGGCCCCCCAGAAAAGGTTGGGAGCCTCTCCCACCCCAAATCTCCATTACACCTATGCGGCGCGCCTACCTCTTGCGAGGGAGTGTTGGGTGCAAACGAGTCACGTACTCAAAATGGACACACATACGGGTTTGCTTCTGATCCCACCCCATCTACGCTATAGGCTTGCAACGTTGAAAGACGTTGTGCTGCGCTGCTAATGAGCGGTTAATGGATGTCTTACTACCGGAGCCGAAAGGTCAATATGGTGTCTGCTCCAGCTTTCCATTGTGGTGACAGCTTCCAGGCGACGTAGCGAGAGTCATACTAGCTAGCTATGACTGATGGGGAGAAGCAAAGAAGCGCATATAATGGGAAGACCATTGACGCGCCCGGAGAGAAGAAGAAGAGAAGACGCCTCCATTTGGGGGGAGGGGTCCCCCCATAGGTGTAACGGAGATTTGGTGTGGAGGGGCTGGGGCTCCCCCCAACTTTTTTTGGGGGGGACCCCTCTGGAGACCACCCCCCAATCCTCCCACAAAAAATTTTTCAATTTTTATGCCAAAAATCGCATTTTCAGCCGTTTATAATGCCAATGAACATTTCAACTAAATATGAAGTGGTTTTGACATTCACATTAGACATCGTTTTTAAACTAGAAAACTTGATTGCCAACATGTTTCCAAGTCCAAAATAAGGTCAATAATGAGTCAGAAAGTCCATAATACAGTTAAAAACGTGTATTTCTCGCAATAATAACCACTTTAAGCCGAAAATTTGGACATTTTGATTTTTGATTTTGATCCTTCTTCTTCTTCTGATGCAGCGGATCGGCAAAAAAGATGCCATAGTCCCGGCCAGTCAGATGCCGGTCAGATGCCGGCCCTCCTCAGGAGATCCAGAACTGTCTTCGGAAATCGTAGCATTTCGGCGGCAGATAACCCGTCACCGAACAAGTGATTTCGGAGTGTAGCTGTGGCTGGACACCCCGCCAGTAAGTGCTGAACTGTCTCCTCCTCTTCATTGCAGAACAGGCAATCAGGGCTGTCTGCGCCCCCAATTCGGAATAGATACTGTCTTGCGAGGGGCGAGTGCCCAGTTCGCAGCTGGGCAATCAGCACCCCCTCCATTCTGGTTAGGCCAGTTTGCTCAGGGCTATCAGGCCAACGATCTGGGAAGATATTGAAGTGTTGGTCCTGTTTTCTTGTTTCCAGCCAAAGTTTTTCCGTCCTCAGCTTGATCCTTGCCTTAGCGGTGTCCAGATCCACTGGGACGTCAGTCTGCGGCAACGACGAACCTTCTTTCGCCAGTTTGTCAGCATGTTCGTTTCCTTCTACTCCGCAGTGGCTAGGGACCCACTGAAGCATCACCTGGCAGCCATCTTCCGCCAGCCGGGCCAGCAGTTTCCAGATTCCAGTTACTAGTCTGGTGCCCCTCGGTGGGGGACCAGATGCGATCTTCTCCACGGCGCTTCTGGAGTCTGTTAGGACTACCACCCTGTTATGTTTCCAGTTAACAAGGTTTGCAGATTCTTGCAGCCATTGTAGTCCTTCCTTGATCGCGACCATTTCAGCTCTGTAGCTGGAACAGGAGGGACCAACAGGCCTGCGGATAGATACGTCGTTTGTGACTCCTCTGCCACGTATCAAAACTCCGCTGCCGCCTTCGCCGACGGAGCCATCAGTCCAGATTTCAAGGTCATGTTCAGGAAGAGCGGCGATGGTTTCCATGGTTGCAGTTTTCTTCAAGTAGTCTGGATCTTCTTTAGCGATATCCTCCAGAAGGGTTCGTCTGCACTGTATATTTCCAGTTACCAGCTCCAACTGCCACGGTTCTATTGGTAATAGACTGACACTCTCTTCTATGGCAAATTCGTTCAGGCCCACCTTCCGAGACCACGCTTTGCCAGTGGTTCGCCAGGATCCAAGGGTCTTCAGTCTGCCGGGGCAGTCCCGTCGGACAGATTCCTGGAGGATAGGAGAGTAGGTCTTCCTTTGGCTCTTCTCATATGCAATACTGGATAGAATATTGCGTCGTTCTTGGAGAGGCAACAGGTGTGCTTCAGCGACCAAAGCGTCCGTCGGAGTGCTCCGTACACACCCGGTTATTACCCTGGCAGCAGCGCGCTGGTCCTTTTCCAGGATTTCCATGTTCGATTTAGCCACGTAAGGCATCCAGGCGCCAGCGCAGTACTCCACCATGGATCTCAGGTACGTGATGTAGATCAGGCGGAGTGCACTTTGGCTGCACCCCCACTTCTTTCCAGAAAGCATGCTGAGGATCTGTCTGCGTTTCTTCAGCTTGCCAGAGATCTTCAAAATATGGTCTTTGAAACTGAGCCTCCTATCGAAGGTGACTCCTAGGAAGGTTGGGGTAGGGTTGAATGGAATATTTGAGTTTCCAACCCTAATTTTGACCTTCTCTTTGGCTTCGTGGTTGTCCAGGGAAAAGAAGGCGACCTCTGTTTTCTCCAGAGACACGGTCATTTTCCACTGCTCTGCCCATTTCATGATGTTTTCGAGGGCCTCTTTTGCTTTGCTGGTGGCATTGGCAAGTGATTTATCGCTGACCCAGACTGCTAGGTCATCCGCAAATAAGCTGAGTTCAACTCCAGCTGGAATTGCAGAGGAGATATCGTTGATCATGCACAAGAAAAGCAGTGGGGACAGGACACTTCCTTGCGGCAGGCCATCTCGAAAAACTCGGTAACTGCTGTTCTGCCTGCCTACTCGAACTCTTGCAGTTCGATCGCTGAGATATTGTTTGAGCCATTGGAGTAGGCAGGGTGGGATTCCCAAACGATCGAGCTTGTACATTAATCCGTGCTTCCAGACGGTATCATACGCCCTGGAAAAATCTACCAGGATTAGCACAGTTCGTAGCTTCTTCTGTAGGGCTTCTTCGACTGATTTCGTTATACGTAGCATTTGGTCTTCAGCAGTTCTGCCAGCACGAAAGCCGGCCTGCTCATCGGCCAGCTGTTTACTACTTTCAAGCAGGTAGTAGAGTCTGGGCTGGACCATTCTTTCCATAAGTTTTCCCACGCAGCTGATCAGGGCAATGGGTCTGTAGGAGCTGAGCTTGTCCAAAGGTTTCCCAGTTTTAGGAATTGGGACTATATCTGCCCTGCGCCAACCGCTAGGAACCTTCTTCTCCTGCCACGACATGTTGATCAGTTTCAGCAACAGTAGTTTAGCCGTCGGTCCAAGGTTTCTGAGCATTTCGTTTGATATTTGGTCGCTGCCGGCAGATTTCTTGCACTGGAGTTTCCCGATTGCCATATCCAGTTCGGCCATGGTGAACGGGCTGCAGGAATTTTTTGGGCCACATGAACATCCGCACTGACGATGAGTAGCCTCAGTGGCTTCATGTCGTATCGGTCTATCGGCTGAGGTGCGAGGTTTCAAATGACTTACGGCAGCATATTGTGATACAAAGGCATTTGCTTTTTCTTTATCCGTCACCAGCTTCTTTTGTCCCTTGACCAGAGTCGCAGTTGGTTTGGCCTGGGACAGCTTTCCATCTATTCGATGGATGGTTGAGGTTTTCCACACTTTTCCAGGGTCGGTGGACGGGGATAGGCTTGTCGTGAACTGTTCCCAATACGTTCTTTTGGCTCTGCTGACAGCTTCTCGGACATTTCGGCAGGCAGCTTTCCATTCTGCAGGGTCTTCACCTGCTCTGGCTCTGGCTCTTCGACGTCGTTCAATGGCATCTGACATCTCCTGGTTCCACCGCGGTTTTGGCTCCTTCCGTCGACCTTTTGGGATGTGGCTAGCTGCTGCTTGCAGTATTGCTTCGGATATGGTAGTTGCAAGCTCATGTACTGTTAGGTTTTCTACAGGCTGTTCAGATAGGAGCTTATCGCAGGCCTCTCTGAAAGCTTTCCAGTTCGCCTTACGGTAGCAAAACGTAGGGTCCAGGCGGTTCAGGTTTTTCTTCTGGGTGGAGATTTGGACCGACAGGTAAATCGGGAGATGATCAGAGCCCATGTCAACTCCAGTTCGCCACTGCAGCTGCCCTGACATCCCAGAGTGATGGAGAGTAACATCAGATGAGCTGGGGTTCCCAGTGATTCTGCTGTTTCTGGTGGCATAGCCGTCGTTCGCACACAGGAATGAGTTATCTAGTAGGAAATATTCAATGATTCCGCCACGGGCGTTTTCCGGTAGGTAAGGATCCCATAGCTTGGAATGTGCGTTGAAGTCTCCGGACACGATGACGTTTCTGCCTTTAGGGAGGTAGCTAAGGTCAAGGTCTAGCTGCCTCTGATCTTCAGTTCCCGCATTTATCGGAGGGACATAGACGTTCACCAAAATGAGGCTCCTCTGGCGAGCTTCGTTGGGCCACACTTCGACGGCCATCGCTTCCGTGACCTGGTCAGTGGGTGGCAGCAACGGTTCTGTATAGGCGGAATATTTGATATCGTCCCTGATGAGTACAGCAAGGCCACCTCCGAATATTCGCGTCACATCGTGCCTTCTGCCTCTAGTCCTATCAAGGCGAAGGCAGGTATATCCAGGGCAGTTAAAGTTCTTTCCGTCGCTGAGCTTCGTCTCTTGGATCAGAGCCGCGTGAAAATCGCCGTCTCGCAACACCTGTGCGAGTTCTGCCGCCTTATTTGCCACGCCGTCCGCATTCCATTGGACAATACGGAAGGCATTGCAGCTTTGGGAGCCATCATCCACCGAGGTGCCAGAAACAGCAGAACGGCTAGGGCAAGAGTAAGGCAGGTTCAGAAGGGGTTGGGGGGCAGGGTTGTTTCCACGCCCAGCGTTTCCACGCCCAGCGCCCAGCAATTTTAAGCTTAAAACAGCTAAAAAATGCTCAAAAAGTCAAAAATTTACAATTTCAAAAAGTATTGGAAAATGTATCCTCAAAACCCTATTTTTCCGGTAGCTTTAGGCTTCTGGGGTGGGGAGAGGCCGGAATCCTGTTAGGGACCCAAGTCAGGGGGAACCAACCAATTCCGGGGTGGGGGACCCTGTAGGAAAAAGCCAGAGAGTCAACGTTTAACTACATATACGTTCTGTGCTATAAAACTGAATTTCTAAAACCATCATGGAGTCTCTATCGCTTATAGGGCCTTTCTGTCGTGGAGCCAACCAGTATGAACGCGCGTCAATCAAGTATTAAAGCCGCGCCAAAATTTCTAGACGCGACAAACTCTGAATGTAGCTGCAAAGCAAAGACAAGGTGAATTTGAGCCAGATATTTCACCCCGCCTAATGGGGCTACAATACTGGCTCTTGGGAGAAAGCCTAAAATTATATAAAGCGTAGTAAATCTCATATACCTGAATATCAGCCAGGGCTTTTTCAAGATTGGCCACTTCCTTTTCCTCGAGGCCCGATTCCCTTTCCGACTGTTTCACTTTCTGCTCCTTTTCCTTCAAATCTCCAGTCAAGTGTTTCAGCCTAAAAAACAAAACAGGAAAAAGGAAAAAACACAACCTAGCCAGTCAGAACTAGATCCTAAACACATAGAAGAAAGAAATTCATAAAGCAATTTGGCTGACACAAATTCAAACAATCATCACCACATTTTCAGTAATTTGTTTCGACGAAACACAAAAAAGAAACTAGGCTTTGGTAATGACACTCGTCTGCTGCAGAAAAAAATTTTGTCGCCTAAATATTACTGAAAATACATACTTTATATAGGCAACCCTCAATGTTAACTCAGGACAGGAGCCCACAGTTTGGTTCCAATATTTTTTGGTCAGACTATTAGATTATAGTCGTAAACTGCTATCCCCCCCAAAAAACAATTAAACCCAGTCGTACAAAAGGGCAAAACTTTTACCTCATTCTGGCTTGTTTGATGGCAGTCTGAGCCGCACTATTCTCCTGCTTTGAAACTAAAAGGAAACAGAAAATCTCAGTATAAAACAGAACAAGATAAATTGCTTTCGAAAAACTTGCCCTAACACACAGACAGGGGAGGGATACTAGCGCTATAATCTTACACGTATAAACGATACTAGTAATACTACATACTGCAGTTTACAATTTTTGGACAAAAAAATCAGAAACTTAAAGTCCATAATTGTGCCCAGTTTTGCAAACCAACGAAAGCCAAACGTTTTGACAACACAATTTTGTCCAGAAACTTTTCCGCAGATAAGCGTTCACTGAAAAGCTATTACAACCACGCTCTACAAACACGTATGTGTGTAAGGGGTACATATTCTTATGGATGCAGTATACACAGCAGAATATGTTTACAGGGGGGGGGGCGGGGCGGCGGGCGAAATTTACTTTCCTCCACCAGCTTCCCATTAACGAGGTCTATATTTTTCCAAAATTGGGCAAATTTTCAAACATCTCCGACGTCAAAATGGCTCTTTTTAGACTAAATTCAAGCATTTTTGAGAACTTTGGATTTCTACCTGCTAAACACGCCAAAATAGCATTTTTGACTCATTTTTACAAAAACTCTTCTCTCCCCAGAAAATCCCCCCTCCCCGGGAAAATCCCCTAAAAATACCCTGCACAGCAACCTGCTCAAAGTACAATACAATGCAATACAATACAATACCCATGAGCTGATGGGCGAGCGTTCGGGCCTCCCCGTCGTCGGTTGTGGTCATGCCAGCCGCCAGGGCCTGCAACTGTTTCTGAGCGCTGGCAATGGCGCCCTCGTCCTCCTTTCCAGCTCGCTCAACATCAACCATGGCCGACTGCAACTTGTCCAGCTCTTTCTGTTTGGCACTGATCAGCTTTTCATCCTAAAACAGAAAAAGTTGAAGAAACACAAGGCAGACAAAATAAAAATAGCAAAAAACAGAAAGACTGCCCAATTCGAGAATGAAAGAAAGTTGAACACCACGAAAACACCCGAAAAAAATCGGCACCTGGGCCCTGTTGCACCAACTTTTAATCAGTAATCAGTAATCAGTAATCAGCAATCAGTAATCAGTAAGTTATTTTCCGTTGCACAAGACTACTGATTACTGATTGCTGATTACTGATTACACGAGAAACACACGTCTTCATACACTTTTACTGATTACTGATTAGATGAGAAATGGACGTCCATACATTTACTGATTACCAGTGGCGCACCCAGGGTTTTCTGACAGGGGGGTCGGCGCTAGTAGTAGCAGAAAAAATTTTGGGGATGTCCACGGGCGCACCCAGGATTTTGAAAAGGGAGGGTCTGTGCGATCTTTTCATTCGAAGTTTGAACGAGCTTCCGCTAGGGGAGAGGGATAACGGCAACATTTTCCAACAAGTGTTCCGTGCTGCTGCTGCAGCACAAATGAGGAGATTAGGGAAGTCATTAGCCCACGAGGTGTTCTGGGGGCGAAGACCCCCAGAAATTGAAAAATTTTTGAAATTATAAAAATTTCCGTAATGGAAACCTTTAAAAAGATTTTAATAAAAGTAGAGAAATTTTCTAACATGGAAAAATTTGTAATGGAAACCTTAAAAAAGAAAACAGAAATTTGAACAAAAACCTGCACAGGCGCAGAGAATAAAAACGGGCTAGAGAAGCACCGCAGGCGCAAAAAGTTTTAATACGCAATCAAGATGGAATGGTGCCGCATGCGCCAAAAATTTTAAAAACATGAGCGCCAAAAATATTTGAAATTGAGACAAAATAGCGCCACAGAAATTTTTTAAAGCTTAGACAGAAAAGTGCCGCAGACGACGAAGTTCTTAAAAATTTAGTTAGAAAAGCGCCGCAGGAGCGAAAAATTTTGTGACGGGCTTCGGAACCCCCAAAATGGGTGTGCCCACGGGGATGCCAAAACCTAGCGGACTGGCATTTTTTATGGTTTTGAAAGTGGGGGGTCCAAGGTACAAAATACCAAAAATTGCTGTTTTTAAGCTTAAAATTAACTTATAAGTCCATAAATTAGCTAAAAATTTAGAAAATTTTTGAAAATTTGACCTCAAAAACTTAATTTTTCGACACTTTTGGGCGACCCTCAAAAAAGTGGGGGGGGGCTTGCCGAAAAGTCGGGGGGGATGAAAGAGGGGATGGCCCCCCCCCTACAAAAATGCCAGGTGGAGGATCTGGGGGCAATGAGGTTTTAGTTCGCGTAGCGGATTTTTGTAATTTTACCTAGTCAATTCTAACTTTGCCAAATAAAATGAACTTGACCGTTTTGAAAAACTGCCCCGAAGCTTTAAAGTTTTCGAATTTGTAGTCAGAGGATTATTTTAAAAAACATTCTTTTAACCAAGGCGAGAGAGGCAGCTTCGCTTCAGAAGAAGCCAGAATCCAAAACGACGGATCATTGCCTCTAGAAATTAATTGAGAGCATTCTTGAAACTTTTACAAAATGCCTTACTGCTCATTTTGGTGCGTATTCTGATTCCTGACGGAGGGGGGTCGGCCGACCCCCCCGACCCCCCCCTTGTGTGCGCCCCTGCTGATTACTGATTACGTAGGAAATATGGCTGATTGTGGGATATTGCTCAACTCAAACCCAGAAACTCAACAGAAAAAAGGACTACCTAATTACAGCTTTACTACTACATTTTAAAAATTTATAGTTTATGTTTAATTTTTGTAGCTTATCCATTTTTATTGATTTTAGTGCTAACTGTACTTATTGGCTTACCAAGAGTGGAAAACTACTTCAACATATATTTATTGCGGAAGTAGGAATATTTGCTAGAAATCGGTGAAATTCAACTGATAAGTATTTACTAAGTATTAATGAAAACGTTCACGAAATATGCCCCTAATTACTGAAAAATTAGACTGTGCAGTAATCATGCACTCTTAAAAAGACTCCTGTAGAAACTACAGGAATTCTTGTAGTTTTCTACAAAAGTGCTCCTGTGCGGTCAGTCACTAGCGGAGCTTCCTGTATTTTCCACAAAAGTAACTTTTGTATTTTTACCGGCCCCTCGAATAGTAAAAATTAGAGGATTTTCCTGTAGAAACTGCTAAGGAAACCTGTAGTTTTTATTACAGGAGTTTGCTGTAGAAAATACTAAAGAAACCTTAGTTTTGTTCGACTTTTTTGACAATCCTAAATCAGATACCAAACCTGTAGTTTTTACAAGACAAAACCTGTAAATTTTACTGGAGCGACCTGTTAATAAAAAAGGGGGGGACGGCTGCTCCCAAAATATTTTCGGCAGGGAGCGGCCGTTACAAAAATTCACCCACGCTGTGTTGAAAGACTGAAAATTTGAAAATACTCAAAAAATTTCAGTCTTCAAAAATTATGACCACTGTCGCCCTTATATACTCAGTTTGCATTATCAGCGTATCGAGTACTTTCTTGTAGAGTTAACCTGTAAACAAGTGAAAACTACAGGTTTCATTTGTATTGAGTACTAGTCTAACTTGTAATCCATTCTACCCAAGTACTAGTAACAAAAATGCCCTAACGGTCATTGCTAAAGGGGAGAATAGGGAAATGCTGTTAAAGCGGAAAAATGCCAATAGTTTCGTGCAGATTAATGTCTACTCAGCGCCTAAAACGATTGAAACCAGCTTTTTGGCGCAGAATAGGGAATTTAGCCAGCGCCTAAAATGATTGAAACCAGCTTTTTGGCGCAGAATAGGGAATCTAGCCAGCGCCTAAAATAATTGAAACCAGCCTTTTGGTGCAGAATAGGGAATCTAGCCAGCGCCTAAAATGATTGAAACCAGCTTTTTGGTGCAGAATAGGGAATCTAGTCAGCGCCTAAAATTATTGAAACCAGCCCTTTGGTGCAGAATAGGGAATCTAGTCAGCGCCTAAAATGATTGAAACCAGCGTCTGGGGTAGAATAGGCGCCTCTCGCCATCCACCCTATTCGCGTGAAGTGCTCAGCTACGTACTCAATCGCAACGGCGTAAGTATAATACATTGGTTTGAGAAGGCTTATGAGATAACTTGTGAGACGAAATGATAAAGTAATTCCGCACAAGGAGTTGTCTGCTGGACTGAACACTGTGATGGTGTGATGTAACGTGGTCTCCGCTGTAACTGAATGAAATGAATATGAAACAGTCGCTATCAAAAAAATTAGTTACCGCGCCCCTATAGTAAAATACGTCTACGTACTGTACGTATATACATAAACGCATTTGGCTTCGTCAAGTCCACTCAAATTCTCCATCACGATAGCGTATATAGCACATACAATACATAAACGTGTAAGTACGTATATTTAATACGATAAATTTTGTTCCATGATAAATTTTGTTCAACCTCCTGAGCAACAAGCGCAAACCAAGGTTAGCATAATGCGTGAGTTCATACATTCAGCTGTACGCAAATAATTGTACGACACCTGGCATTGTTTGTGAGTACGCATCATCCCTCTACCTAAAGTAAACTGGTTTTTTCGAACTTCACGAGGAACTGCTGATGCACTTACACGCACACTTACATACAGCCTATGTGACACAGGTATCTACGCAAATGTCAAGTGCTTATTTGCTAAGTTCATTCCACGATAATTCTTCGAGTACACGCGAATAGGGTGGATGGCGAGAGGCGCCTATTCTACCCCAGACGCTGGTTTCAATCATTTTAGGCGCTGACTAGATTCCCTATTCTGCACCAAAGGGCTGGTTTCAATAATTTTAGGCGCTGACTAGATTCCCTATTCTGCACCAAAAAGCTGGTTTCAATCATTTTAGGCGCTGGCTAGATTCCCTATTCTGCACCAAAAGGCTGGTTTCAATTATTTTAGGCGCTGGCTAGATTCCCTATTCTGCGCCAAAAAGCTGGTTTCAATCATTTTAGGCGCTGGCTAGATTCCCTATTCTGCGCCAAAAAGCTGGTTTCAATCGTTTTAGGCGCTGAGTAGACATTAATCTGCACGAAACTATTGGCATTTTTCCGCTTTAGCAGCATTTCCCTATTCTCCCCTTTAGCAATGACCGTTAGGGCATTTTTGTTACTAGTTTCTTGCATTTTTCCGCTGTAGATCACATACGTATTATATACGTTTCGACTTTAATAAGCAACCGGCATTTTCCCGGTTAAGATGTGTGTAGCAATGTCGGGGAGGCTAGTGGCGCCGCGTGGGTTAGGATAAAAACCAAGACACTTTTATTAGGACCTTTTATGCGAATTTTAGAAAGCAAGTGTGTGTTGAACGCAGTTCTCTGATCGGTTGCCGATATTTGGGGTGTGGGGGGGGGGGGTGGCGGCGCCGCGTGGGTAGGACAGAAATCAAAATAACAGACTGTTTTACTAACACTTTTTATGCAAATTTGAGACCGCAAAATCGTGGGTTTAGCGAAGTTTGCCGATATTTGGGGGGGGGGCAGCAGCGCCGCGTGGGGACACAGAGATTTAAATAGCAGGCTCTTATATGCGAATTTGAGAACGTAAATGAGTGTTTAACGCCATTTTCTGAATGGCTGGTGATGTGCGGAAGGGGAGGGGGGTAGCGGCGCCGCGTGGGGACACAGAGACTTAAACAGCAGGCTCTTACATGCGAATTTGTGAACGCAAATGAGGGTTTAATGCAGTTGTCAGATCGGTTGCCGATATTTGAGGGGGGTGGGGGCAGCGGCGAGCGTGGGGACACAGAGATTTAAATAGCAAGCTCTTATATGCGAATTTGAGAACGTAAATGAGTGTTTAACGCCATTTTCTGAATGGCTGGTGATGTGCGGAAGGGGAGGGGGGGTAGCGGCGCCGCGTGGGAACACAGAGACTTAAACAGCAGGCTCTTACAGGACCGGTTCGGACCCTGGTCAGGGCGCCACAGGCCGCTGGGACCACTTTGGAGGGGTCCTCCAATGACAAAAAATGTTCGCCTTACGAAGGGCTTTCATTTCATACCAAAGTTGGAAATTTCTTAAAAAATCGATTTTTGACCAGATATATATAGAACCCTGGTCAGGGCGCCACAGGCCACTGGGACCACTTTGGAGGGGTCCTCCAATGACAAAAAATGTTCGCCTCACCAAGGGCTTTCATTTGATACCAAAGTTGGAAATTTCTTAAAAAATCGATTTTTGACCAGATAGAACCCTGGTCAGGGCGCCACAGGCCGCTGGGACCACTTTGGAGGGGTCCTCCAATGACAAAAAATGTTCTCCTCACCAAGGGCTTTCATTTGATACCAAAGTTGGAAATTTCTTAAAAAATCGATTTTTGACCAGATATAGTCAGGTTCCCACAAAAAATCACGAAACAGTTTTTTGCCCTGTACTCTCGCAAACTTAGGTGGGCTCGCCCAACTAGGGTATATATGAATAGGGCTTGGCCTGACACATTTACCCACCTACTATCCCTGCTGTAGCTCATAGCTATCTAGAGTAATTAAAAAATTTCCGTGATTTTTTTTGGGAACGATTCCCAAAAAAAATCAGTCGTTCCCAAATAAAAAATCACCCCATTTATAATAACAGAGAAGGGCTAGCACATAACTTATATGGCCCATATATAGCCCGTAACTAGCTAACATTATAAGATACTAATTGGAACTGTAGCGTCCACCCATTCTACAGTGACATGCTTTTACAACGTAAGCCTGCCCTGACTTGGTGCGTCAAGGGTTGTGAGTTTAGGCAACTTATATTTCACCAAGGGAACAATTACGATGACGTTTTCTGCACTTTTAGCGTGCTTTCAATTAATATTTTATGCACACAAAACGTGCAAAAGATTTATCGGGATAGTTGTGACAAAACTGAACATCACTAACACAAACCTTCTGAGCAGTCTGCCATGCTAGGACTATCGTAAAAACTTTTCTAAACCTAGCATATTATTGTATATTCTGGCTTAATTATACTAAATAATCTGTTACTAGCGTTAATTCAGCAAAAAATTATCAATAATGCTCCGTTCCGAGCCGTAACAGGACGAATTTTTGCAACATTTGTATTGAGCCCGCCTAGTCCTACGAAAACGAGCTCAGGTAGGGGTATGAGTAGTTTGAATAAATTTATGGCGCTAAACGTTCTAAAACAACGCTAATAGGGCCATATGCGTGATTTTACAGAGTAGAATTGCCCATTTCAGCGAAGTTCAAAGTGATTTTTTATTTGGGAACTTGTTCCCAAAAAAAAATCAGGTAGCCCAGGACGAAGCATGAGAGCCAGCAGAGCTAGAATATGTGGTATCGTGAGCACTTTAGTGTCTTACCTACCAACCATAATTAGGGACTTAAGAAGTTTTCCCTTACTGTTTTGAGACTGATTTTCCAAGATCAAGTCAAAACTTACATAGAGGTCATTTTGGGGTGGTAGTCTTTGGTCTGGCGCCTTGGCTACGCGAGATGAGCTATATAACCCAAACTAATATATTATCTGGCTAAGGTCTTCTACTTACTGTGTGCCAAGTTTGGCTCAAAACGGCCGAAGCAGTTGGCAGATCTGGCTCTGATTTTTTTTGGGAACTTTGCGTCTGATTTTTTTTGGGAACCTGACTATATATATATAGAACCCTGGTCAGGGCGCCACAGGCCACTGGGACCACTTTGGAGGGGTCCTCCAATGAGAAAAAATGTTCGCCTCACGAAGGGCTTTCATTTGATACCAAAGTTGGAAATTTCTTAAAAAATCGATTTTTGACCAGATAGAACCCTGGTCAAGGCGCCACAGGCCGCTGGGACCACTTTGGAGGGGTCCTCCAATGACAAAAAATGTTCGCCTCACCAAGGGCTTTCATTTGATACCAAACATGGCCACTTTTGGAAAAATCGATTTTTGGCCATTTTGGACCGGTCCGGACCCTGGTCGGGGCGCCACAGGCCGCTGGGACCACTTTGGAGGGGTCCTCCAATGACAAAAAATGTTCGCCTCACCAAGGACTTTCATTTGATACCAAAGTTGGAAATTTTATAAAAAACCGATTTTGGACCGGTCCGGACCCTGCCAGGGCGCCACAGGCCGCTGGGACCACTTTGGAGGGGTCCTCCTACGACAAAAAATGTTCGCATCACCAAGGCTTTCATTTGATACCAAAATTGGAAGTTTCTTGAAAAATCGATTTTTGACCATTTTGGACCGGTCCGGACCCTGGTCAGGGCGCCACAGGCCGCTGGGACCACTTTGGAGGGGTCCTCCAATGACAAAAAATGTTCGCCTCACCAAGGGCTTTCATTTGATACCAAACATGGCCACTTTTGGAAAAATCGATTTTTGGCCATTTTGGACCGGTCCGGACCCTGGTCGGGGCGCCACAGGCCGCTGGGACCACTTTGGAGGGGTCCTCCAATGACAAAAAATGTTCGCCTCACCAAGGGCTTTCATTTGATACCAAACATGGCCACTTTTGGAAAAATCGATTTTTGGCCATTTTGGACCGGTCCGGACCCTGGTCGGGGCGCCACAGGCCGCTGGGACCACTTTGGAGGGGTCCTCCAATGACAAAAAATGTTCGCCTCACCAAGGACTTTCATTTGATACCAAAGTTGGAAATTTTATAAAAAACCGATTTTGGACCGGTCCGGACCCTGCCAGGGCGCCACAGGCCGCTGGGACCACTTTGGAGGGGTCCTCCTACGACAAAAAATGTTCGCATCACCAAGGCTTTCATTTGATACCAAAATTGGAAGTTTCTTGAAAAATCGATTTTTGACCATTTTGGACCGGTCCGGACCCTGGTCAGGGCGCCACAGGCCGCTGGGACCACTTTGGAGGGGTCCTCCAATGACAAAAAATGTTCGCCTCACCAAGGGCTTTCATTTGATACCAAACATGGCCACTTTTGGAAAAATCGATTTTTGGCCATTTTGGACCGGTCCGGACCCTGGTCGGGGCGCCACAGGCCGCTGGGACCACTTTGGAGGGGTCCTCCAATGACAAAAAATGTTCGCCTCACCAAGGACTTTCATTTGATACCAAAGTTGGAAATTTTATAAAAAACCGATTTTGGACCGGTCCGGACCCTGCCAGGGCGCCACAGGCCGCTGGGACCACTTTGGAGGGGTCCTCCTACGACAAAAAATGTTCGCATCACCAAGGCTTTCATTTGATACCAAAATTGGAAGTTTCTTGAAAAATCGATTTTTGACCATTTTGGACCGGTCCGGACCCTGGTCAGGGCGCCACAGGCCGCTGGGACCACTTTGGAGGGGTCCTCCAATGACAAAAAATGTTCGCCTCACCAAGGGCTTTCATTTGATACCAAACTTGGCCACTTTTGGAAAAATCGATTTTTGACCATTTTGGACCGGTCCGGACCCTGGTCAGGGCGCCACAGGCCGCTGGGACCACTTTGGAGGGGTCCTCCAATGACAAAAAATGTTCGCCTCACCAAGGAATTTCATTTGATACCAAACTTGGCCACTTTTGGAAAAATCGATTTTTGACCATTTTGGACCGGTCCGGACCCTGGTCAGGGCGCCACAGGCCGCTGGGGCCACTTTGGAGGGGTCCTCCAATGACAAAAAATGTTCGCCTCACCAAGGGCTTTCATTTGATACCAAACTTGGCCACTTTTGGAAAAATCGATTTTTGGCCATTTTGGGCATGGTCCACGGTCCGGACCCCTGGCCAGGGCGCCACAGGGGTCCGGGCGAAACCTACTATAGCCTATGCTATAGTGCTCCCGCACCCCACCCCAAATCCCAAATAAGAGAGACCTGCTCACTGTAGATATTTCTGTAGAAGAGGTTAAAGTTGGAGTTGCGACACGGTAGGGCCCACCACCATCAGGGTGCCCCCCAGCCATATGGATAGGTCCTACAGCGAAACTAATGGGCCATTTAGATTCACCATATAGGGGTTCCTATTCGAATACGAAACCTCAGCCCAGCAGCTCTTATGTATAGGGCTGCCTACTCCGTAGGCCCAGACCCCCCCTTTTACACGTTAACTAGTGACCCCTGGCCAGGGCGCCACAGGAGGTCTAGCAGCAAATCCTCGCTTCGGTCACATGTTCACGTTAGGGTGATGCTATAAATCCAATATGAGCACCTGGCTTTGAGGGCACCTCTCTGTAGATTGACTAATAAATTTTCGGACTTAGTTTTTTTCCGGGGGGGTCAAAATCGCAAAATCCTAGGAGTACACAGACCTATGGGGAGGTCCTAGCGCGAAAAAAAAATTCGCCCAGAATTGCGGGGGATTCTATCCACAAAAATAGCAAAACCTTATAGAAATTTTTTGTCCTCCGACCTCTAGGGTGGGTGGAAAAAAAAAAGGAGAAAACATGCAAGCGGCCAAAGCACCTAATTTGCATATCTCGAGATTGGCTCGACCGATTCGGCTCAAATTTTCACAGCATGTACCCCTGCCCATAGGCTCTTCACACAGCGAGTTTGAGCCCGATCGGTCCACTCCTCCGTGACTTATTAAAAAAACAGATTCCAAAAAGCCGCAAACTCCCTTAATTTCCCTATTCTAGGTAGTGCGCTAACGCGCACTACCTGAT
>JASAND010028501.1:0-28795 GCA_030248195.1 Trissonchulus latispiculum
TTTTCAAATTTGACCTATGTTAAAGAAATGAAAGTTGCACACCACCAGGCACCCGAAAAAATCGGGCACCTGGCGGGGATCGAACCCGCGTCTTCTGCTTAACGCGCAGACGCTCTAACCAACTGAGCCAAAGGTGCTTCAGTAGAAAGAGCGGAAGACCGAATACGAACCCACAGTGTACAACCTTTCAACGCACAAGTGCATTGCACATCGCAAGTGGAGCGAGATAACTCTCAAGCCTCCCACTGCAATATACAGGAACTAAGTTAAAGAAATGAAAGTTGCACACCACCAGGCACCCGAAAAAATCGGGCACCTGGCGGGGATCGAACCCGCGTCTTCTGCTTAACGCGCAGACGCTCTAACCAACTGAGCCAAAGGTGCTTCAGTAGAAAGAGCGGAAGACCGAATACGAACCCACAGTGTACAACCTTTCAACGCACAAGTGCATTGCACATCGCAAGTGGAGCGAGATAACTCTCAAGCCTCCCACTGCAATATACAGGAACTAAGTTAAAGAAATGAAAGTTGCACACCACCAGGCACCCGAAAAAATCGGGCACCTGGCGGGGATCGAACCCGCGTCTTCTGCTTAACGCGCAGACGCTCTAACCAACTGAGCCAAAGGTGCTTCAGTAGAAAGAGCGGAAGACCGAATACGAACCCACAGTGTACAACCTTTCAACGCACAAGTGCATTGCACATCGCAAGTGGAGCGAGATAACTCTCAAGCCTCCCACTGCAATATACAGGAACTAAGTTAAAGAAATGAAAGTTGCACACCACCAGGCACCCGAAAAAATCGGGCACCTGGCGGGGGATCGAACCCGCGTCTTCTGCTTAACGCGCAGACGCTCTAACCAACTGAGCCAAAGGTGCTTCAGTAGAAAGAGCGGAAGACCGAATACGAACCCACAGTGTACAACCTTTCAACGCACAAGTGCATTGCACATCGCAAGTGGAGCGAGATAACTCTCAAGCCTCCCACTGCAATATACAGGAACTAAGTTAAAGAAATGAAAGTTGCACACCACCAGGCACCCGAAAAAATCGGGCACCTGGCGGGGATCGAACCCGCGTCTTCTGCTTAACGCGCAGACGCTCTAACCAACTGAGCCAAAGGTGCTTCAGTAGAAAGAGCGGAAGACCGAATACGAACCCACAGTGTACAACCTTTCAACGCACAAGTGCATTGCACATCGCAAGTGGAGCGAGATAACTCTCAAGCCTCCCACTGCAATATACAGGAACTAAGTTAAAGAAATGAAAGTTGCACACCACCAGGCACCCGAAAAAATCGTATGGTATGGTCACCCATGGTTCCGGCCAAGGGTCAGCTCGGAGGTTAAGAAATAGAGCAAAACTACGGTCATTTTTGGAATCTATGACCCAGAAAACCACCTAGATAAAGTTTTTCTAGCGAAATTAGACAACTTTGAAATTTGACCTTTGGTCGACTATGGTTTCGGACATGGGTCTGCACGGAGGTTAATTAGTAGAGCAAAACCAAGGTCATTTTTGGAATCTATGACCCCGAAAACCCCCTAGATAAAGTTTTCCGGGCGAAAAGGGTCAACTTTGAAATTTGACCTTGGGTCGACCATGGTTCCGGTTATGGGTCCCTTACAGCATGGTGGTTACAAAATAGAAGAAAACTAAGGTCATTTTTGAAATCCCCGACCCTGAAAACCCCCTAGATTAAGTTTTCCGGGCGAAAAGGGTCAACTTTGAAATTTGACCTTGGGTCGACCGTGGTTCCGGTCACCTCCTCCACAACCTCAAAAACCTCCCCCCAATTTCCTCCACAACCTCTAAAACCTCCCCCCAATTTCCTCCACAACCCCATGAACCTCCCCCCAACTCCACAACCCCAAAAACCTCCCCCCAATTTTCCTCCACAACCTCCCCCCAACTTTCCTCCACAACCTCATAAACCCCCCCCCCCAATTCTACACCATTTTACCTCCTATTACTGCTCTTGCCAAAATGTTAATATGAACTAGATAGCGTTTTAATATCTAAATGAGGTGTTTTTTCGTTAGCTGTAAGATTTTTTAGAAATTTTCAAAGTTGGATGAAGTCGGTTTTTGCTAAATTCTGACTTACAAAAATGCCACCGAAGAAATGTTTCGTCATGCCCTGTGCTAACCATTCACTGCACAAATTTGCGTATAGATATTAACACAGTACACAAACAGAGGTTCAATTTCCATACGCAAAATTCATGCTGCTACTTGTGAGTAGTTCACACTTTTGGTCACTGCATTGGCGTTTTGCCTCAAAATACGCCATTTTTTCAAATTTTTGAATATAATGGTCCATAAGTCGGATGAAAGCCGAGCAATTCCAACCAAATTCGGTGTGCCAATTTGCACATATGAACGTGTGCGTGTGTTTCACTGCAATTGCTGGTGCTTAACTGTGGACACATGCCTCAGTGCGATGACGGAAGCCTACATATAGTCAAAAACTGGGAAATTTTCAATGTTTTCAAATATAGCCAAATTTTATATCAAATTGAAGCTCTCCATGTCCTGAACATTTTATCGTCTTGCACCTAGACTCTACAATGCAGTATGAGAAAGTTAAAGCGCATTAATGTTTGAAGTAAATAACAGTCGGAGGGAGCTTGAGCAAATCGTTCAAACGCCGTTTCTCGCTCGGTGCTTGGCGTATCATTGCCATTTGCACAGCAATAAATAACCCCAGATAGAGGCTTCAATTTGATGTATTGGCCATGCCGTAGTCTTTTGTCATCCTTTGTGCACACGACTTCGAAACTCTCAGCGAGGCATAGTGGCGTAAATACTAAATTGTAGGGATTTGAACTGCAATATCTCTTACCTGGACTGACCCTAGACTCTAAAAATTTGTCTTGTTTTTGGACACATATGGGGGTATATTATAGCCAGAAATGAGCGAAATCGGTGACTATAAAATTTGGTACCCGGCCACCCCCCCCTTAAGTACTTAACCATGTGTTTATATGCTTTTGGTTTTTGAACTACAGTACAACGAATCTGATTGCTAATTGCCTAGCTTCTGTCAAAATTAAGTGTGCAAGGTGACCCCCCTCCCCGGAGATATCGGGGGGGGGGCTCAGTTTAGCGTTGTTAAGCGTGTATGCGTTTGAACTGAAATGCATTTGATTGGCTACTTAGCTGCTGCAAATGAAATGCTGTGATGATGCATGAGGGTTACGGTTTCGACTCAAGCACATAAAACGTCGCATGATTTCCATTAACTGCATGGGACGTTGATGAATTTGTGCATGGGCATAAACGACCCATGGACTTAAGCAAGTGCATGGATGATCATGCATTTGCGCAAGTGCATGGTTTTTCAATCTTCAGACGACACAAAAACATGGCTAACTGTGATAATCGTGACCCCCTCCCGGAGATTTCGACCTTAATATTCCGAGCTTCTTTACAGCCCGATTACACTAGGAAGGGTACGGTGTCATACTCATCCTTTCATTTACTCTTGTTTGCACTAAACCAGACCTTAAGTGTTCCAAACTCTACCACTAGCCGCCACCTCAGAGGAAATCAAATAATTCAAATCAAAACTGCATTTATTTATACTTTAAATATTAGATAAACATAACAGAGCACAATTATTGGATAAATTTGCTGCTAGCTGGAGATTTATTCGACAAAAACTGTCCAATGCTGTAGTTTGAGACAGAGTTTGAGTTGTTATTTTGCTTTGAACATCGATTTCTCAAACACTATTCCACAAATTCACTTCAGCTTTGGGGAGAATTGGTCTTGCCAAAGGAGCAAACCTTCTTCGGTTTCTGAATGACCCTTTCAGACTATTTCAGCGTCAGAGCTAAAGAAAATGTCATAATGATGATAGTAGTATTCTACTTGACAGCGTGTCTGACCGTTTTACTGTTAACCGTTGTGATTTTATGGGAACCTGCCAGAATCAGCGCTCCCAAGCCACGGACCAACTACGAATTTCGGATAAATAGGTTTATGTCAAATTCGAAACCCGGCCTGTCCGTGTCCGGTTTCAGGAATTTGACGAAATTCGGGTTGCTGCTACCTCCTAAGAAGTCTACCTTTCAAAGCGGTTCCTTCAATGTTCCCTTGATGGACTCTGACACAAAGCTAATGTTTTGTTGGATTCCTAAGAATGCCTGTACTCAGGTTAGCTATCAGCTACTGGTCCGACTTGATTCAGTTTAGATTTTAGAAAGGTTTTATTTATTTTAAATTAATATTTAGATTATAGATTTAATGTCACAGCTTCAGATTCACAAATACAATCACTAAAAGCACTCAGCAAAACATGTAAAGAAAGAAATCTTTGACTATAACTAAGTTTAAACATTTAAATTTTGGATTTTTGAGAAGGTTCCAAATGTCTGTTAATATTGCATAATTCCTGAATACCAATTCCTTCGTTTCTGTCATAGCCAATTTTTTCCAATTCCCCAAATTTCAGAATTCCAATTTAGTTTACCCATTCTCAGTTTCAAGTGTACAAACTAGAAATAATTTCTGCTCATACTAGAAATATTATAATATAATAATATATTAATATAATAATAATATATAATAATAATATATAATATATATTATAATAATATATAATAATATATAATTCAAGTGTACAAACTAGAAATAATTTCTGCTCATACTAGAAATATTATAATATAATAATATATTAATATAATAATAATATATAATAATATATAATAATATAATAATATATTCTGCTCATACTAGAAATAATTTCTGCTCTACTATACATACGGTTTGCAGAAATGCTGAAACTTAACAGGTGGAATTTTGCAAAAATTGTCAAAATGCTGTTTGCTGGGGGAGGGGGGTTCATTTCTTTCATTCCAGATCTAATCTAGCTAGAAAAACATTGTCTTGAGAAAGGATAGAAATTTGTGGTAGATAATCAATAAAATATTTTATGTTTTATTTAATAAAATTATTAGCAGATAATCCTAAGTTCATTTTCAGATTAAGGCTCTGTTTCTAAAGAAGCAATCAAACGCTTCCAACAGTGTCAATGATCTGGGTCGACTGCATTTTCGTCTGTTGAATGAGGTCTGTTTGCACCATGAATTTAATTTATTAATTTAAATATTTAAATTTAAAAATTTTTAAATTTAATTTTAGATTGTGAAAGCTCTAGGTTTTTGTGGGATTCGGAAGAATTGTTTGCCACCGGAATTTGATTTAATATCTCCAGCAGACGTCACTGTTTAAGATTACAAAATTTGAAAAAAAGTGTCCATGCCAGGATTCGAAGCATCGACCGCTGGTTTCGCTATACGATCGCTATATAATAGCCATCGGGAGGCGTCTGGCACTCGTGCACGCCGAAACCATGACAAAGTGGAGAGAGAAGGGTAGAGGAAGATATACTGCTATTCAATTCAGATTTAAAAGTAAAGAATTGGCCCGGCCGGGTTTCGAACCACGGCCCTTCTGCTCTGGGGACAGAAATGCTACCACTACACCACTACATCAGCTGAACTCCCATATAAGGCTTATCAATCTTTCCTATGCCTGCTTCCCTTACCCTACCGCTAAGCTAAGACAATGACTAAATGGTTTTTCAAATGCCTGTTGAAGCAAAATTATAATTCAATTAATGGAATTTTGCAAGAGTAATGGACGTACTGACAGCCTTGTAGAACACCTCGGATAATTACAACTGCAGTTATACAATCCCGGACACACAGACGCCAACAGGTTTCAAATTTCCAATTTGATTTTATTAATTTTCATCATTTATTTTAATTATTTACTGCATTTATAGACAGAGATGTATTCTGAGTCAAAGCACGGATTTATTTGGACTGAGCCTGGATGGGATAAGTGGACCATAGTGCGAGATCCCATTCAGAAGTTCGTTTCCGCATTTGCCGACAAATGCGCCCCGAACGGACTTCTAGCCAAAAAGCATCGAAAAGGCTGCCTGGATTGCAATGGGGACTTTGAGTTAGTAAGACAACATTTTGGGATGTCTTTTTAATAAATTTAAATTATTAAATTAATTTAATCTGAACTAAATTAAGTTTTATTTATTTAAAAGTTAAACAACTAAGTTTGCATTAGTTCATCGTCACTTGAGTTTAAATAATTCCCTTCTGCATGGGTGGCGAAGTTGTATGGCATTAATTATTATATAAATAATTCGGAATAAATTAGGTAGTAATTAGGTTGTAATATGAGGCCAGAATTTATCATCAGCCTAGAGCGAGTGAGCCCAAGCATATATTAGCAGAGAACAACAAAAAATTGTAAAAAACGTTGTCTTTTTGTCATTTATTTTAATATTTCTATACCCAATAAAACAACCAGTAATTAGAGTTTTACTCAATTTGTTATTGTCAGTTAATTTTTCAGTTGCTTTGTCTGGAGGAACTACCATCAACTGTGGCGCGTCAGTAAAGAAGGTTTAAAGTACTACTCAACGTTCTGGGACCATTTTATGCCACAGTTCTGGTTCTGTGATTTTGAGCATCGAATGAGCAATTTCACTCAAATTTTCACCTATTCAAATGATCCCAAATTTAGGGATTCGCTCCGTCAAGCCTTCCTGGACAAAAATTGGCCATCGAAAATTGTCCAATCGTCATGGGGTCCCAACGGGTCGGACCCGTTTTTGGGCGAAATGACCTCTCATTCCACCGGAAAACAGGAAAAAGAGATCTATTTTGACCGGATTAAGTCTAACTTAACTCTGACGGATTTACTGATCCGGACTTATCTGATTGATTATGTCGTTTTCGAATTTTCCCTGCCGGCCTGGGTCCAACCGCTGTGTGATTCTCAGTTCGATCGAAATCGGATTTTTGTCTGCCGATTTATCGATTTTGTTGATCACTACGGGTTGACTAGATTGAGGTCGTTCATTTCGGACAGATGGAAATGATAGCAATTTTTATAGGGACTGTAGGAAAGAGTTTGGGTGTAATTGTTTACATAAATAAACGGTTTATAAAAGTTTATATTAACAAAAAATAAAAAGGACACTGGCATGACTGCCGTCTGAATAAAGCGTGGTGGCTTGTTATTCAATACCCCCAATACCATTTTGAAGCGCAAAGACAAAAAGAAAACCAACAGGGTGTCGGGTGGCTTACTCTTCTTCCTAGCCAAGAAGTGAATTTCGCTCCCCTTCTCCCCAAATCAAAATGGAAAGGCTCCTACTCCACTCTAAATTTAAGAGGCTGGCCTTGAAATTTTGGAAGCTGGCCTAGTCCCACAATGCCCAAATTTCAGACCCCACCCATCCAGACTCAAGTCTCAAATTGAAGGACCCCACCCTCAAAAATTTTAAATTTTTGCTTTGAAGTCAGAAAAAGTTACAAGTTTTTGCAAACATTCCATGTTTTCAATAAATGGCAATGACTGCTGAAATATTGCTGGTTTTTAGTTGTAAATATCGTATTTTTAGCAAAATCGCAATATTTGCCTAAATTTTTGAAGAAAAAACCTCCTCTCCAAAATAGATTTTTCTGGACCCTACGCCACCGAAACCGGCCATTCCCACCCCAACCTTTTCTCAAGGTGCACCTATTATGGGCTAGGTACACTCATTTTTCCATTTATTATTCAGAAAACTCGGGGGAGGGGGCGTTCGCACAAGCGCAATCACATCAGTCAGATTTTAAATTGACAGTTGGTAAGCCTTGAATTAGCTAACTGTTTCTTGCATTGACCGTTAACATGTGAAGCGTATTTCTTAAATTTCTGAGTTAAAATTTCAGCACTCAGAAGCAAATGACGGCAAACAAATTGGTGGCTCAATCAGTAGTTATTATGTCCAAATTTCGCACAAAGTTTTGAATCATGGCTCAATCATGTGAGTGATAAGTGACATTTGGCATTCCCAAATTAAATTTCAAATTGTGAATAAATTACGGGCGGCTCAATCCTAATAACACTTGGCTCAATCCAGCGATGGAACCGGGTCACCGGGTCAGTTCGGGTCACTTTTTGGACCGGGTCACCGGGTCACCGGGTCAAGAGCTTCGACCCGGTCTTGACCCGGTTTTCTGAATTTACCTCAAATTTTAAAAATTTTTGGCTTACCAAGCTAAAATTTTAGGTTAAATTTTTGTTCGATGTCCAATATTAATTTGCTTTTTTCTGTATTTTAGTCTTGAGCATTTTCGTCATTTTCGCAGCTTGAGATTATTTGAATCTGTCAGTCTCTGGCAAATTATTGTTTAGCTTTTTAGTTTTAGCTTTATAAGTTCCATTATTATTGCATAACTCTATTTAGTACAATATGGTTTGCAGTTCATTTTCGCAATCAAGGTAAACGTTGAAGGTAAGTGAACAATTTAATTTAATTTAACTCACTACGTAATGAAAACCAAATTTTTAAAGTACTCCGTGTTTTAGGACAATTACTCATATTAGACCCTGCAAAATTTCACAGACGGATAAATTGTTGGTTTTGCAACTAATTTCTGCATTAATTTAGAAAATGCTACAGCTATACTATTAACCGCATTTCAAGAAAACCTAGAGCAATCATATGTATGTCATAGTTACTCTTTTCAAAGCAGTTATGAAACATGGACGCCAAAAATTTAGCGTTCTTAGGCAAAATCGAAAATTTTTTGCAACTTTTGGAATTTTCTGGAAAACCGGGTCACCGGGTCACCGGGTCAGGGCTCAACCGGGTCACCGGGTCTCCGGGTCAAGCCTAAGTGACCCGGTTCCATCACTGGCTCAATCATAAGACGACCTAACAAGTTTGGCTTAATCGGTTTTGGTGTTGGCTCATTCAGTGGGAGAACACACTGGGTGGCTCAGTCGGTATATAGAGTGTTGGCCTAGATCGCCAAAGGTTGTGGGTTCGATCCCCACCTCAGGCCTGAATGTTTCGGGTCGGAGGTGCTGCAGTGTCAATCATTTCTTTCAATTCTATCACACACATAGACTATGGTCGTGTTAACTTCAACTCAATATAGATTGATTGATAAAACAAAATTGATAAAATATAATTGATAAAACGAAACGAGATCGTTGTTCTCTGTTATTTCAACCCGGGTTGAAATTTCAACCCTCCTCACTGAGTCGGGTTGAGATTCGGCTATTTCAACCAGAAAAACCAACCCAAATTTTGAACCCAAATTTAATGACAACAATGGGTTGAAACTCAACCTGAATTTCAACCCCAACCCTGTTATCTCAACCCGGATTTATTCAACCCTGTTTTGATAACATTGGGTCGAAATTTTCAAACCCAATCTCATCCCGGGTTGAGGTTTCCACCCGGGCTGAGATGCTTGATAATATCGGCCCCTGGAGGAGAACACCTCGCGAAGGGTACTCGTGCCCTTCACTTTTAGCTTCGGCCGATTGGTTTCGGGAAGGTTTCATTGATCAGGGCAGTTTTAGACGTTCCTGAGTTTTGCCAACGTTACTTTTGGCAAAACTGACTCAGACGCTCACAGGTGCAGTTTCGCCAGTGAAAATTGGCAAAACTGCACATGCGCGCTTTCTAGAACAGGTTGTCCAGTCTTCAGCTGGAGAAAGTGCAGTTTGTTCAAAATAACTGGCAAATGTGCACATTTGCCAGCAAGTGCAGTTTTGCTACAACACATACAAATCTCTTAGAGCCCTGCTCGCAGTGCAGCAATGTGACTGTTCAAGGCAGTACGGTAACGTCATTTTCAAATTGCTAATTCTACTAATAACATTAAACTAGTAACACAGTGGTGCTTTGAGGAAAAGAATTCTCAGGAGACTGTATAACTTCTACTCTTGTAACAGGGAAAGTGAAACATATAAGTTTTAAAAAAATTCGAGCAATTTCTTGGCACGGATTATTGGATGCTTGTTGACTTGGATGGAAAATAATATTACCAAGATGTCATAATTTTATTATATTTAAGAACCAAGAGTAAGGATCTCTTGAAGGATGCTCTTCTTAACGCTGCCCTCATCACTCATGCGAATGTTCCCTCGTTTGGTGCGGGGGATGTTTTTAGGCCCTCCCCCGAACCGGGAGCCGCTTTGAAAATAAGTTGAAATGCTGTAAGTGGAGGAATTTCTGCAATCTGATTGGCTGTTGACGACTCCTCCCACAATAGGGGGACGGGTAGTTCATCTACCCCCAAACAAATTGGGGAACATTCGCGTATAGTGGTCGGAGCACCGTTAAGAAATCCCAGATGAGAACCCCTCTTGTGGCTTACTCTTCTTCTTTTTCTGATATATAGTGCAATTAATGCTACTATTTACTATTATGTTATCCTACTCTATTGTACTAGCTTAGATCCTGTGACCCAGACCCAAAGTGACCCATTGAAGGTTTGACGCAGACCCACACTGACGCAAAGGGTTCACGAAATTTGCACAAAACGCAAAAATAGCCACCGAAACGATCCATGATCCAGTTTCCATCCCTGCCAATTAGTTCGATCTGACCTAAAGCAGTGGCTCAGCGGCTGAGCGTCCACTGATCGGCGGTTCGATCCTCGTTCAGAACAATTTTTTTTATTCAAATTTATTTTTTAATCCAAAAGTTTGGGCATCCTTTCCACAGTTTTAGCTTCTGACGTTCGTGAATTTATTGATTGTTCTAAAGTTTTAGGCTGAAATTAATGTCTGTAATTTGTGAAGCGCTCACTAAATCGGCAATTTAAAGTGCAAAAAACGCGGCAAGAATATCTGCAATCAACCTTGAATGTCATATGATATATATACAGGTTTAAAGTTTAGTAGATCCATTTTTTGTACAGATTGCAGGCTATCTTACAATCCAGTTTAAAAATATCTCTGCCTGCGAATGCGTTATGAATTTTGCACATCTTTGCAATTTAGGGCCTGTATTATTTTGGGCAAATCTTAGGAGTACTTATATTGGAGTATTTTTAGTATATTTAGTTAAAAAATGAATTTTACTTCAATAGAGTATTTTACTAGGATTGCTTAATGTAGTCTTGTTTAACTAAGGTATATTAATTTAAACCGCATGAGAGATAGTTCAACATTAACCTGAGAGTAAAGCGAATATTAGGAAGCTGAAATTTTGTAATTCAATTTTTTATTTGATTTACTTTTATCCAAATAGGCTACTTAGTAGATCTGACCATAGCTACATGCCTTGCAATTTTTATTAATCAGTGCACCAAACCAATTAAATTAATTAAAATGTGTACAACCAGTACCAGACCTGTAACTTTAGGTTTCAGATTGCCTTAAAGTCTAAATTTTTTCCGGCCCCGGTTACGTGAATGCATTCCCATCACAAGCCACCTATCCTATGTCAACCGTTCAGAGCCGAAGCATTGCCATTGGTCAGACGGTTTGGCACATCCGTGCACGATTGGCCAATCAGCGACCAGTCTTAGTCACGTGTCTGCTGGGACTGCTCCTATTGGCTGCCTACGCAGGGTCACGTGACCACGCCTCGCCATTGCGCATGCGCACTCTGCCCCCGCTTTCCGTTTCGCTGGCAGGCGTGGCTTGGTCTGACCTGACTCAGAATTCGCTGCTTCTGCCGCCCCGAATGCAGCCGTTTACAACGCCCGGCTACAGCGAACCTCTGGTTGACTATGACACGAAACTGTTGTTCTGTTGGATACCAAAGAATGCGTGCACTCAGGTAATTTGCATATTGCGGGTTGTGTTGGTGCGGTGCGCTTGTGCGTTGACAGTTCTGCCTAAAAAGATACTATCCTGAAACAATTCAAAGCTTTTAGGAGGGTCTACGAAATGTTCGGAAAAATAGCGAATTTTATGCATTTTTGGCCAGAAAGTTAGTCAAAAATAAAGATTTTTAAAGGTTTTAAGAATTTTTCCAAAAATCGCTGAACTGTGTTTAAAATGTGCAATTTTTAGAAAAGAATCGCTGAGGGGTCTGGGTATACAGTTTTTTATCATTCAGTACGAGAACGTTTACCGTTTTCCCATTCTCGAGGAGGTCGGCATCCCGCGCGCTCTGCCTTTGTTTACCATTTTCTGGGAGGTTGAGCCTGCTTACTTCCCAGCTTTTCTTCATTTTTAATCCGAGCTGCCAGCCAGGCCATTAAAACGCAGCTGAAACGTGAGCTGAGTGTCATAGGCGGAGAACTCCTACGTGCTGTTTCTGTTATGTATGTTTTTCTTATTCTATTATGTACTCTTGATACTCCCTCTCTGTATACTACGGTTGTCAGGTTTACCCTATTTCAGATGAAAACTTTATTTGTCAAGAAGGAGCAGAACATCTACAACATAACGCCGGAGCAGATGGATGATATTCACAACGCAGTTGGGAGAAAGGTAACAGGAGATAACAAAGGAGCCAAATGAGAACAGGCAGCTGGGTGAGAGGCGAAAACAATGTCAAGATATAAGGGAAGCAGGCATAGGAAAGATTGATAAGCCTAATATGGGAGTTCAGCTGATGGCCCTGTGGTGTAGTGGTAGCACGTCTGACCCCAGAGCAGAAGGGCCATGGCTCGCACCCCGGCCGGACCAATTCTTTACCTTCAATCCTGAGTGAAAAGATGAACCTCCTTCTTCCCTTCTCTTTCCTAGGTCCTGATTTCAAGGGCACAAAGATGCCTGACGCCACCCGTCTTGGGCTTGTCTTCGGTTTCTTCTTGATCTAGCAGTCTGGTAAAAGTGCTACAAAGAGCTTTTAACGTTCTGCACAAATAATAGAGCGTCTGGCTAAGACTGAAGTCGGTTAAACGAAACAGCGTATTTACAAATGGTAACACTTGGTGTTTGGGGGTAGATTACAGATACACTTCGTAAGGGACTGGTTCAAAAATGAAAGCGTATATACGTAATTTTTGATACGCTTTAATTGGAAACGTATATACGCTTTCTGATACGATTTTTTTGTCTAAAGTCATTCAAGCTCGGAGATTTGAAGTTCTTTTTCGTGATAAAAACCTGATCTTTCATTGTAAGCGTGTGTGTCGGAAACAGCTTACAAAGGACAAATTTAACACACAGCCACAAAGTCTGCAACCAGGAAGATTTGGAAAATACGCTTTTAAGGCGTATAAATGAAACGTATATACGCTTTCATGGAGAAATAATTTTGAACCAGTCCCTAACCGCATCCAAAATTTAGATCTGATTAAACTGGATTAGAAAACCATGTCAGCTTATTAAATATATATCTGACACCTCATTAAACTATTTAGGCACATCGATACTCCAGGCAAATGTTTGAAAAGGTTTGGTACGATCGAAGTTGGGAAAAGTGGGCCATAATTCGGGAACCCATTGAGAGATTTATTTCCGGATTTACGGAAAAGTGTGGTCCAACTTCTAGTCTTGTGAAAGAAAAGAAGTTCGGATGTCTGGGATGCAATGGAGATTTAAAGTCAGTTTCATGAGGACCTGTCAGTATATCTGTGGAATTGGCAAATCTAAGTCGAGCTCAGTCTAGGATGAGCATTATATAAGACAAGAGAGTGCAAAATATGCAACAGCAATTGGTTGGGCTCGCCCGCTGAAGGTTGTGAATTAATATCACAACAACCTTTTCACTTCAACTCTTCAACTGTTTCTTTCAAGCGTTAATATACAGGCTACAAATGTTTTGTTTACAAATTGCGCGCTTGCTAGGACGAGGTCAGCCGTTAGCGAACAGAGCATGTACCTGCAGCTGATAACAGAGAGCCTGCCAGTTGTCACACTCTTATATATTATGCACTCCTGATTCTACCAAATAAATTTAATTTCTGTTTCAGCTGCTTCATCGAAAGACACCATGCCTCACTGAAGAATGTCAGTCGAAATGGCATCAACTACTACTCCAAATACTGGGATCACTTCTATCCACAGTTTTGGTTCTGCGATTTCGAGCATCGACTGCCCCGCTTCACAGCCCTATTTAAGTATGCAAATGAGCCAAGGTTCAAGGGCACCCTAAGGTCTGTCCTGGTCGATAGGGGCTGGTCACGTGACATTGTAATGAGTTCCTGGGGTCCTGAGGGCTCAGCCCCCTTTCTAGAAGAATTTACCCTTCACCGGAGTAATATCGACGAAAAGAGCCGGGTCTTGGAACAAATCCAATCCAATATCACCCTGATCGATTTATTGATTCGAACTTATCTGATTGATTATCTGGCTTTCGGCTATCCGTTTCCCGAATGGACTTTTGACCTCTGCAGTCATGATAGAACAAGCTACTTTGTCTGCAGACTACAGAAATATGTACAGTAACATGTGAAAGGGTTGAAATCAGGATTGAAAGATGTGAAGAAAAGTGTTCATTCTGGGGATAAAACCGCCAACTCGTTGATCTGCAGTCGAATGCACTTGCCAGTCAGCCAGACAGCAACATGCTAAATATCTCAGCATATTGCAGGCTTTGATTTCTAACTGTCTGAGGTGACAGATTTTCGGAAATTTATGACGTTTATAAATCTGCATCAATTGTCCTGAAACATCAATAAAAATATAAAATCATCAGGTCCGGGCGGGTCTCTGCTGTACCCGGAAATTCATATCTAAGGGTAGATGATCGGCTTTTTCTTGCCACGGGAGCTGTAGAGAGTTAAATTTTGAGTCGCAACGTTTCGCCCATCTTTAATCCTTAAGACGATACTCCGGTAGCAATTTTAGTTTTGAGTTTTAGGCATAAAGCCGGTTTCTGAGTGTTATCTCTGATGATGAAAATCCTGATTAGGGAGGTGTTAGCTTCCTCCGAAATAAAAATACCTAGAAAATTTAGTCGTCCAAACTACAACGGGATTTTCAACGGGAACCCGTTGAAAATACCCCGCTCTATGCGGGGTTTCTGACGGGTTAGTTTTTATGTTACTTAACATTTTCCCCGTCAGTTAGCACAATGGTTTTTGCTTAGGCCAAGTTTTTCAGAACACGCAGGTTGACCAGCATACATGCGTAAACCATTAATATCAAAGAACTTTTATGTCAAAAGTTGTTGCAATGTACAGTTTTTTGTAAACAACAAAAACAAGAAACCTCCGTCAGACAGCGGGGGTAAAGTAAGGATTCAACGGGATATTTTTGCAATTTTTTCCGCAGGGTTTCTGACGGGACCCTGTTCATAATTTGGACGACGTTCCTAAACTGTTAGGCTAGGCATGTAGAATTTCCGTTAATTTACGTTAAGGATTTGCGTTAATTCTAAATGCCGTAAACAGTATTGTGTCCTACATTTTTGCAATAGCGAAGACAACGGCAGGTAATTACGCATTGGCTACCAACGGCAGCTCACAAATATTGCAGGGCTGCTCTGTTTTTGCTCAATTTTTAATTCAAATAAAAAAGGAAGTAGAGACAACCGGACCAGCGAAGTCGTTGTAATTGACTAAGATTATCAAAAAGACTAAATCCAACACTCAGAGTTAGTTTAAGTACTGATAATAGCATCTGGATACCTCGTGCATGGATTTCCCTAGTGATGGTGTCGTGACGATCATCTAGTTATTATTTAGTCTTGACGATTTTATCTACTTCGTATGGCTGCCGGTTACTGGGCAAAAAGACTTAACTGAGTAGCAATTTAGCACATCGATCTGAGTAATGGGAAAGTGATTTACAGTTTTTTGATTGATAATGTAGGTGTGAGACATAATAGTTGAGTGAATCAAAGAGTATATGAGATGCTTTAGTTATGTGGGAATTATTTTGCAAATAGTATGTAATGAAGGAAACACATGTAGTTATGTGTTGTCCACAGCAAGGGATATAATAACGCACGCTGCGAGATGGGATTTCGAAAGCTTAAAAAATGTGTTGTATGCATTAATTATCTTAAGGTGCTGGTATCGCTTTGTGTAAGTTTGACCCTGTAGGCTTTAATTCTTTATGAAAGTGGATGAAACTTTCCAAATATACTATTTCGGTGCTCTTTAACATTCTGGGACCAGTCCCGCATTTTTAGGTGCAAAGATAAAAAATTTTTGGTTTTTGCCATTATTAGTAGTAATAGAGACATCAATTGAGCGCTCTTTGGGTGCCATTTTACTCCCGGTTTTTGGGTGCCATTTTACTCTCACTTTTGGGTGACACTTTTGCTCTCATTTTTGGGTGACTGTTTTGCTCTCGACTTTTGGGTGACTAATTGGCTCCCAATGGTAATGAATGAGTGAAAATTTTGAGTGATGATTTGACTCAACTTTTGGGTGACTGTTTTGCTCTCACTTTTGGGTGACATTTTTGCTCTCATTTTGGGTGACTGTTTTGCTCTCACTTTTGGGTGGAGATTTGACTCAACTTTCTTGTGGAGATTTGACTCAACTTTCTTGTGGTGATTTGACTCAACTTTTGAGTGGTGATTTGACTCAACTTTTGGGTGACTGTTTTGCTCTCACTTTTGGGTGACATTTTTGCTCTCATTTTTGGGTGACCATTTTGCTCCCATTTTTGGGTGACACTTTTGCTCTCATTTTTGGGTGACTGTTTTGCTCTCACTGTGCTATGCTGTGCTGTGTGTGCTATGCTGTGTGTTACCCTATATGCTCGTGCTTTGTTACTCTTTATACATCCCCTTACAATAGGACTGTCAAACTAATGTCACAACAAACTAAGTTACTAATGATTAGCCTAGGGACGGTCTTTGGGTGAGCCCCTGAAAGTCGGACACCGCTTTCGCTCCGACACTCAGTTCAGCGATGCTATGTGGGATAGAATTTGAGGAACGCGAAACAGTTGGGGGTTTAGGTGGTCCTTCCTTACTTATCTCTAACTAATGGAAAATTAACACAGTTATACAAAGTTCAAGGATTTGTGCTTCTTCGGCTTCTTCCGCTCTCAAGATACAATGAACTTCTGGCTGCTACCTAAGCTCAAGCCAGAGACAGGGGGGACTGAGCCCCGGAGGCGAGAAGGTTGAACTGGATACGGTTGCACATTTTTAGCAAAGAAGTAATGACTGATTTTGAATGTCAAAGTCCACGATATAGTTTGCCCAAGTGATATCAAGTGCCGGCGTGATTCGTCTCTGATCTCGACCTTAGTTATGCTCTAAGTCCACAAGGTACCTACAGTGATTAGGCTCCGCAACTGTCTGTCTGATAGGTCCAACTTCAACTTCAGGGATCGCTTCCGGATCCAATAAATAATCGACTACTGCTTCTGATAATCCAAAGATTTCCACTGACTGATCCAAGTCTGACTAGCTCACTGGCTCTGATTCCGAACTAGAGACGATCCGCGCACCTGAATCAAATGGGTTAAAACCCATTAATACAAGGTCACGGTGCGAGAATCGAACCCAGCAACCATTACTCGTTCCTTCGCTTTCCTGGCCCAAAATGTGCATTTTGGGCCCTATTTGAACTTGTGAATTGACGAAATGACACAAAACCACTGGCTATTGCCTGTTTGACAAAACTAACTGTTCGTAGTAATTTCTTGTTGCAAAACAGGCCTTCCTTGGCCATTTTAGATTACAACTTGGTGATTTTGATTAAACTTGAAGTAATTCTTGGCGCAGACAAAACAATTTATAATATTCTCACCTCTGGACCCTAATCAGGTCTTAATGACTTGCAATTAGACGAACCAACTCTTAAAAACGTGTAAACCTCGCTGTTCGTACATTACTTGAAAATCTTGCTGGTTTCTGTCTTTTTCTTGCACAAACCGGGCCGCCCCCGTCTTAGGTTAATACAAACAGATCCTGACAGAAACTCACAGGTTCACTTGAACAGATTAAATGACCGAACATAGCTTGTATTTTTGGCCTAGTTCTGGCCCAATTTCGTTGATTTGCCACGGGAAACAGGCTTGTTTCCCGTGGCCCGCTGCTAATCTTGAACGTATACAAAACTTGATGTTTTTAAATGAGTTTCTGATGTTGGAAGATGGTCAGACATTTGTTATTTAATATAATTAACCTAGCTACTGCCTACCTACCTAGTAAACCATGGCTGGATGGTCCTGCAGCTTCTATCGGCCGAAGAGGTCTTTGGGAATCCGGCCTTGGCCTGGGAAGTTACCGCCTGTTCCAGCGGATTTCCACTGAATCAGATCGTAAACGTTTCATTTATAAGTTTACTTTACTTTAGTTTAGTTTACTTTACTTACTTTAGTTTACTTTACTTTTAGTTTACTCAGCTCTACTCTTTCGCGAAAAGGTTCTCTGTCACCGCTGTCATTGTTTTTTCTTTTTTATTTTTAAAGTGCTACATTTACGGCAAACAGCACTTACATTGCTAGACTAATAGATACGATACGATAGATAGATAGAGATCGCCAATCTTTTGCTTCCCACACATGGAGAAATCAATCCCTGTTCAAAGCTTGTTTTCGTGTGATCGCATGTTTAAGTCGAACGATTTTAGACTGGCGTACTCTGCATACTTGTAGTAACTTTAAAATTATTAAATTTAAGAAATCCCAGATGAGAACCCCTCTTGTGCCCCAGATGAGAACCCCATGAACGTAAGTCGGGATTAAAAAAATACACAAACGTGAGTTCTCGAACCGAACGTGAGTTGGGATTAAAATTAAGCCTCGAACGTGAGCGGGGATTAAAATAAAGCCACATGGATTTAAAAAAGGATCTCCCACATCAACTCGTGTCCGACTTAAAAAAAAAAGTTCTGCGGACCCAATTTTTGTGTGTTTCGCGATGTGCTCTTTCGATTGGTACCCTTGGCATTTTCAGTGGAAAATTTAGTCATCCCAAGAACTGTGGGGCTGTGGGGGGTGGAAGGGACAACACTGGGTATTTTTATGGAAATAGTAGTAGGAAACACAGGGTAGTTTTTGAGAAGTCGATGTTCCAAACAAAATTATCGCAGTTTTGCTAAAATAGTTTTTCGGCGATGTCTCTAGCTTAAACCAACGAACTTCAGCTAATGGCCATTGATAAAATGTGCAATTAAATAGTGTATCGACTGACCATAAATGGACCGAACTTGCTCTTGAGTTTTGGCAGTAATTTGGAAAAAAACTGATTTGGATAAATGAAAATTTTGGAAAAATGGCATTTTTTGCTTGTACTGCCTTAACCGCTACAGATAGTTCAAAGGTTGTAAAAGCAAAAATGTTTATTTTGGTGCCCTTTTAAATTTTAAATTTAAAATTTAAAATTGCTTTTGAAGTGCTGTATGGAATGAGCAGTATTACGCAAAACACATTTGTCTTTTTTGCGGACCCATGGATACCAGTTCAGTTTCAGTTTTAGTTGTTAAACCTGAAATAAGGTTCGGTTCCCGTTTCAGGTCTTCTCCAAAAATAGTTTCAGTTTCAGCTTCAGTTTCAGCGCCTGAAGCATCACAGACTTACGGCAAGGAGAATAGAATTTTGTACATATTCTATCAACATTATCAACATCAACGATCAACAATCAACGTCAACATTATATTCAAGATAATCAAACCACATTTTGTATGCTACTTAGTACATAATGAAACAAATGTGTATGCTGTTTCACTCAAATTGCAGTTGCTAAACTTCGGAAGCCGGCTTCAGCACAATAACGTACACAAAAGTGGTTTTCGAGTACGCCAAACAATTTTAAATTTAAATTTTTAGAATTTTTAAATTAAGCAAAGTTAAAACTTAAGTTATTTGAATTGCCATAACAATCTTGCCATTGCCCTTTTCAACACATGCATAAAAACAAAACAACAAAAACAATACCGTTACATATAAAATGCAAAATCAAAGCTTATTCTGAATTTCCAAATGATGTTTGCCAATGCGTGTACCAAGTAAAGAACGCGATGTGGGTGTATATATCAATAGTATTAGAATTATGGCACCATCTGGAAAGAAAGCCAACTGCAAATACAAACAAGTATGCCTTTAAAAATTAAGGCGTTTGGGTGCTCATCAATATGCAGATTTCTCCACTTTCCGCCTGAGTGCACATTCGGATGACTCGGCGGAAATGGCAGAGAAACCTGTCTGCCCAATTTCAAAGAACTCGTTAGAAACCTTAGAACTAAACCAAGGACAAATGCATACGAAGGCAACACCACTCACGGTTGGTGAAGCGAAGGTGACTACTACAAAACTGTTTTGCATAAAAGTTTGCGTTTTGCACACTCCGATTTTGCCAAAAGGATGTTTATAGGGTTCGTTGACCTGCTGAATCCGAATATGAAGTTTGTTTGCAGACATGACACTACCTTCGTTCAGTATGCGCTTACAACAGTCTTAGGGTTTGTGGAGCGATCGTCTCGCATACTTCGAGAAAGCAATCTTTAGAAAGCTTTCTAAACACTGGAACAAGGCTTGGAGACATAACTTCATACACGTGTTGGTGCAGTCACTAAGCATGTGATGTGTAAAGTTTCAGACGATTCAGCCAAAGTACTTTCAGTAATTGACTCATATCTTTGGAAGAAAACCAAATAACAGCGTCATTGCCGATAATCTAGTCTACCATTGCGAACGCAGGGATTCACAAAACCAAGCAATTTTTACACAAATTGAGACAGATAATAGTGAGTATTAATTGGACAAAATTTGCGCTCATTTGATTAATCACAACTCATAAGACCTAAGCTAACCTCCACCCGGGTGTACTTACCACCAGACATGCAGGATGGAGAATTTTGGGAGGACCGTGAACCGGCGATGAGATTTTTCCGAAGTTTTGCCTCCTAAACCGAATAAAATCCGGATTCTGAGGGGTGAGGCCCAGGTCTGAGGATGGGTGAACCCTGCCCTCCACCCACCCCCACCCCCCACATGTATTCCTACCACGCTAAATTGGTCGTACTATTTTGAGCTTTCAGCTCTTTTCATGCACAATTTCTTTCAAACATTTTGCGCTCTTTCAATCTTTTCTTTCTTTAAGTTCATTTTCGTGGGAAGCCCCTTTTCACCTCCAACTAAATTTGTTTTGTGAGAACGAAAACTTTTGGTCATGTCCACCCCCCTCCTTTCAAAAGCCAGGATACGCCCCTGGCACTGATTTTGTCTTAACGCAATGTCTTATTTGTGCAAAATTGTGTCCTTGATAACTAGTAAATAACTAACTAATAATAATAATATCTAACTTGAGACATTTAGTTCAATAATTAAAGTTTTCAGTTTCGTGCAGTAATTTTCACAGTCGCTGGATATACACAGATTTTCGCAGCCGACGGAAACTGAAATTAACTTGGGAAAGCTGATCCACGCACTAAACTTTACTTTCTTCAAAAGTCGATGCTCTGAATGTTGTGAACTGTGATATTGTTGAAGGAGCAAGAGCGTTGAAGGAGCAGTTTGAATAATCATGAAAATATGCCTTAGTTAAGTCTGAAGCTGTTAAGCTTTGATGTTACTCTAACTTGGAATGAACTGAAACTTCAACTGAAAACTCTACTCAAACTGACAAGCTCAAACTCTAATTGTTTTAAGTTTCTGACTGAAACTGAAACTAGCATCGGTTACCGAAAGGACACTATAAGCTATCACAAACTTGAGCCTCGCGAAGCGTGGTGTTGTAGCGCTTCTACCAGGGCTGGCGGATCAGGAAGAAACCAAGGACAAGCCCGAACGGGAGGCTTCAAGTACCCTTGTACCCACGAAACCAGGACCTAGAAGAGAGAAGGGAAGAGGGAGGTTCAGCTTTTCACTCACCATTGAAAGTAAAGAATTGGTCCCGCCGGGGATCGAACCACGGCCCTTCTGCTCTAGAGTCAGCCATGCTAAACCACTACACCACGGGACCATCAGCTGAACTCCCATTGCAGGCTTATCAATCTTTCCTATGCCTGCTTCCCTTACATCTCCCCCGGGTTTCTTTTAAGACGCGTCCCGCGGCTTACTCAACTCGGAATCGAACCGAGAGCGCATCCAGCGCAGGGCATTCTGAGCCCAAGGGATCCGTGCTCCCCCGACACACGTTCCAGACCCCTTTAAATCCAACCAACCAGAAGCAACTACTGGGGGACCGGAGACAGGATTCCAATCCGGGTCCTGAGGCAGCCTTGACACATGTAGCGCTTCTACCAGGGCTGGCGGATCAGGAAGAAACCAAGGACAAGCCCGAACGGGAGGCGTCAAGTACCCTTGTACCCACGAAACCAGGACCTAGAAGAGAGAAGGAAAGAGGGAGGTTCAGCTTTTCACTCACCATTGAAAGTAAAGAATTGGTCCCGCCGGGGATCGAACCACGGCCCTTCTGACTCCGGAGCAGACATGCTAACCACTACACCACGGGACCATCAGCTGAACTCCCATTGCAGGCTTATCAATCTTTCCTATGCCTGCTTCCCTTACAGTGTAGCAAACCTCGGGCTGCCCCCGACTATAACTTGAGCCCCAAGAACTTGGAGGGAGACACTCCGAGTCTGGCACGATGTGGAAGACCGATCCCAGCCTTTGTAGGCTTCCTAATCCGTTTGGCCAATTGGTCCATCTGGCCTTTGAGGTTTTCGGTCGTCCATTCAGTTTATGTAGCAATACCTGTACATTGAGAATAATATTATATACATGGAAGCACACCTACAAGTAAAACCATGTGGTGTTGTATCTAAATTCTGATGTTGAATTGTTGAAGGTTGGAAACTCCAGATATTGGATTGCCAAATTTGAATTCCGGCATATATGTAGTTCAGTATGTAATTCAGTTCAGTTCGGAACTCAACTAGTCCAGTATGTAATTACACACTGGACTAGTTCAATATGTAATCCACGTTTTCACAGGTTTTCTGAAACAAAGTTTTATATATTTATATATATGAAGCAAATATTCATGGTCAGCGAAGTTGAAAGCCGTTGTAAATTGTAATTATAAAAGAGTATGAAAGTTTGTTATTAGCCCGTTTTCGGTGAGCCCGATTTGCCGCGTTCAAAATTTATATATACAAAATCTGAAATTTTGCTCTGGTCATCGTTCACTTTGAAACGATAAACAATTAACAAAAATTATACCGAGTTATATCAGCAAAATTAATGTAAAAGTAATAAAAGTTAAAAGATTTGGTTGCTTCAGAATTTTGTAGTCGAACCGATTTAAATTCGGTGAGCCGACAGCATTAACATTTATTATGTTGGAGAAAACTACTTTCTGTTAAATACCAGGACATTTTTCACTTTTAAACTTCACCTAATTTTTTCCAGGCAGTTTCGTATACTTGGTGTTTGTGGATCACTGAAAACAGAAAATTCTCTTTCAAATTGCGTGACTTCCGCAGTTGGACCAGTCCAATTCAATGCAAATAAAATAGCATTCAAAATAAATTTTGAAATGTCGCATCCACGAGGGGTACCCAAATTGGCTAGGGAAGTTCAGGTATGAAGTTCCGGCGTAGCAAAAGATTCTATCTGTACCTTAATGTCCGGGCCTGGTTTTGGATTTGAGACCATTTTTGTGCATTTCATTTGACGTATGTACCCTTAGCGCACCCATTGCTTATTCCAACTTGTGCTTAGCACACAAAACTAAGACTTAATTTATGAAATTTTCCACTTGTAAGATTCCAGACGACCATGTCCCGCTCACTCAGAATGGGCAGATGCTAGCTTAAAAATCATTAGAAATTTTTTGAACACAATATTTGAGCTAGGATAAACAGTGTAATCCTAAAAATCGGAAAATTAAAAAAAATTAAGCCAAATTTTTTCTTTAAATTTTATTCTAGCACCTGCCCATTCTGGGTGAGCGGACAGGACGCAGTTTACTTGGTATGTATCTTATGTGTGTAAAAATTCAAAAAAGAAGTTGGATTTTTGATAAGTTTTTTGCAAGAATCTTCTAACACGTCTATTTACCCCACAACAAGTTAGTTCGTGCACGCTAAGCTAACCGGATGTAGGTGACAACTGTTTAGTTAGCCTTCGCTTAAAGCTATTAAAAGCACTATGCAAGCTAAGGCTAACTGACCAGTTGTCACCTACATCCTGTTAGCTTAGCGTGCACGAACTAACCTGTTGTGGGGTACTTAAGGTTAGCTTTCTGCGCAGAGAATTTTGACGTATGCATTAGTAGACTTGAGTAAATTATAATGTACTTGACGCTAGAAAATTGGTTGTACTTTGTACTAGAATCAGTTTAGCGGACGGGAAGCAGACTAGCAAGTTCCGTCTATTTGGTTGATCGGCATTAAAAGTGCATGGAAATTTGTTGAACCATTCTGACTTAATTTAATCTTTAGCAACGAATTAGCTTTGAGTGCATTCCTTTTATCAGCAGTACAAGTGTCAAAGAGCTGTCAGAATCAGATGCAGTTGCAGTTGTAGCATTCTTGTAAAGCACCAGACTTTAAAGCATTTGTAAAGCACAGACTTTAGTCTCAATAATACGGCCTTCTACCATACGGTTTCTTCCAGTGATAGCATAGCATTGTTAAACTTCAAGTTTCTATCAGTTCTAAAATAAAAGCCTTAGCTGGTCCAGTTCACACATACTATAAAACGCCGTATATTGCAAACCTGAGTTTACATATCTAGCTATATGGAGCAATTAGTTATTTACAAGTTTCGGTTGGCGATTAACTATTTCCAGGATACAAGAGTCTGTATTTTTCGTTCATATCAGCAAGGGGAATAATAGTAGGAATAATAGCACTGTCTAACCTGTTTTATTTTCCAGAATATAGATCCGAATTATTATTATCCGAATTATGAAAATTTTGGAAAATCGGGATTTACCGGCGGCAGAAATTTTTGCAGATTTCAGATTGCTTTCACCGATGCTTTAAGTTTTGCGAAAAAGTTGGTTGGAAAAACTGAACGCTTTAATGTGATTCCAATTCATTAGTTAAAGCTTATCTATTAGTTAAAGCAACAGAAAGTGTCATTTTTGACGATTTCTCGACCATCTCCAAAGTTTCTCACCTTCACATAGTTTCGTATTTAAGGTGGTGGTATCCTTTTGTGCAGTGCTTTTGTGGTGATTTTTTTGAAACGCTATAACTTTCGCAATTTTGGGAGTTGCAAAGAGCTTAATACATCGTTTTATGCTTACAGAACTGGCAAAATTAGCAAAAAATAGCAGAAATTTTCTGACAAGCTGACATCTAACAGGATGAAAATAGACCAAAAGTTTTTGAACATCGATTTCTCAAAACTGAAGAATCGGCCAAAAGTTCTTTTTGTGCCGCGATATGAAGGACATATGGGCCGAGGGATGTTTTTGTGGATTTGGCTCAGCAGGTCTTAACGGTCGAGAAAATCGGCCAAATGCACAGTAACACGAAATTTCGCAACTTCGCATTGAGTTTTCTTGCTACTCAATACGTTTTACCCAAACCAAGAAAAACGTCCCTCCGCAGAAGTGCGAATTTCGATTCTGCCGAAAATCTCCGGAATCCGTCGAGTAGTTTTTGAGAAATCGATGTTCGAAACATAATAATCGCAGTTTTGCCAAAATGGTTTTTCGGCCAAATCTCTAGCTGAAAGTCCGGCCAATAGGCATTCATAAAATGTGCATTTGGACGATGTATCAATTGAGTATAACTAAGCCAATTTTGCCCTTAACATGTGGCAGTAATTTTGAAAAAACTGATTTCCTCGAAAATGGCCATTTTACAACCCTAAAAACAGTTTTTTGCTTATACTGACTTAACCACTGGAGATAGCTCAAAGGTTGTAAGAGCAAAAATGTTAATTTTCGAGTCCTCTTTCCAGCCATACCAACCACACCCGTGTCTTGTCTGGGAGCTTAAGGGGGGGGGTCTACTTGGGTCACAAATTCGACCATCACCGATTTTGCTCAAATTGTGCCTATTGATACTCCCTAGGGCCCTACACAATCCATTGAAATTTCAGATGATTTCGTCTAGGAATAAAAAAGTTACAGTCATTCAAAGTTTCCAATTCCTATTGAAAATGGCCTAAAATAGGAACAAATTCTTCGCTTCTGACAACGATAACTTACTCAAATCGAAACCGTTTGAAACTTTCAATAGCTCGTTTTGTAGCCAAATACAATATCTAAAACTTGTCGAAGAGCTTTTTTCAAAATTTTGTTTCTAACTCTTGCAATAATCGTTTTTGTGAGGCAATCCCATAAATTCGTCAAAATGCGACATTTTTCGAAATTTTTCGAACTTTACAAATATGCACGATATCTATATCAATCGATAGCTTTTTCAATTCTAAGAAACATTTCTTCTTGGCGCAGACGCCCATTTTGCCGCTATTTAAAGTTATCGGTCAAAAACCGTATCTTCGCGATTTTTCAATTTCTGTGTTTTTTGGGGTTGCCTCACAGAAACTATTACTGCAAAAGTTAAAAACCAAATTTTGAAAAAAGCTCTTCGCTTCTGACAACGATAACTTACTCAAATCGAAACCGTTTGAAACTTTCAATAGCTCGTTTTGTAGCCAAATACAATATCTAAAACTTGTCGAAGAGCTTTTTTCAAAATTTTGTTTCTAACTCTTGCAATAATCGTTTTTGTGAGGCAATCCCATAAATTCGTCAAAATGCGACATTTTTCGAAATTTTTCGAACTTTACAAATATGCACGATATCTATATCAATCGATAGCTTTTTCAATTCTAAGAAACATTTCTTCTTGGCGCAGACGCCCATTTTGCCGCTATTTAAAGTTATCGGTCAAAAACCGTATCTTCGCGATTTTTCAATTTCTGTGTTTTTTGGGGTTGCCTCACAGAAACTATTACTGCAAAAGTTAAAAACCAAATTTTAAAAAGCTCTTCGCTTCTGACAACGATAACTTACTCAAATCGAAACCGTTTGAAACTTTCAATAGCTCGTTTTGTAGCCAAATACAATATCTAAAACTTGTCGAAGAGCTTTTTTCAAAATTTTGTTTCTAACTCTTGCAATAATCGTTTTTGTGAGGCAATCCCATAAATTCGTCAAAATGCGACATTTTTCGAAATTTTTCGAACTTTACAAATATACACGATATCTATATCAATCGATAGCTTTTTCAATTCTAAGAAACATTTCTTCTTGGCGCAGACGCCCATTTTGCCGCTATTTAAAGTTATCGGTCAAAAACCGTATCTTCGCGATTTTTCAATTTCTGTGTTTTTTGGGGTTGCCTCACAGAAACTATTACTGCAAAAGTTAAAAACCAAATTTTGAAAAAAGCTCTTCGACAAGTTTTAGATATTGTATTTGGCTACAAAACGAGCTATTGAACGCTTCAAACGGTTTCGATTTGCGTAAGTCATCGTTGTCAGAAGCGAAAAATTTAAAGTTCTGATTTTGGGCCATTTTCAATAGGAATTAGAAACTTTGAATGACTGTAACTTTTTTATTCCTGGACGAAATCATCTCAAATTTCAATGGATTGTGTAGGACCCTTGGGAGTATCAATGGGCACAATTTGAGCGAAATCGGTGAGGGTCGAATTTTTGACCCAAGTAGCCGGCCCCCTTAAGGCCAAAAACCAAAACTTTCTTGTCTTTTGGCCTAAGAATATGGGACTGGTCCTAAAATGTTAAAGAGCCGTAGGAGTCAAAAAGGATTAAAGCCGTAGGAGTCAAAAATACCCGAAAGGAAACCAGCACCTTAAGGAAAGCAGGCGCCATAAAAATTGATAAGCCTGATATGGGAATTCAGCTGATAGCCCTGTGGTGTAGTGGCCTGTCTGGCTGGTTGCCAGGTGTGGTTTCTGTTTCAGGCTTCAGCTCAAAGAGGACGTGGCTCGATCCCCGGTTTGGCCAATTCTATATTTTGGATCCAGAGTGAAAATCTGAACCTCTTTCTTCTTCTTCTTCTTCTCGGTTTTTAGGGCCTTTTCAAGAAAGAGTAGAGTAGAGTTAAAATTAACTCAATCCTTTTCATGAAAGAGTTAAAAGACTCATGCTTGAGTAGACTTAAAGCTAGTTAGAAGAGTTAATTTCAACTGTAACTCTACTACTACTCTACCCTTTCCTGCAAAGGCCCTTAGTCCGTCAACCCTGGTAGAAGCGCCATGTTTTGTTGTCCCCACTGTGAGGCTAGGAATCAAGACAATAGTTTCTAGACATGCCTTTACCTTTATTGCAGATTGCAGATTTAGTCAAAACTGGCACTTTGCTGTCTGACTAAACGGAACACAGGTTCACTGCCCTAGTATTAACCAGGTGGCATGAGTAGTATAGTATGGACATTTCGAGCAGTGTTGGAGTAAAGAAAAGTTGGAGTAAATTTTCCGTTCCCTTTCTTAGGTGATAGTTACAAGTTTGTCTTCGTAGTTTTGTTTTAGCACCCTTCCTATGATTCTATGTTCTTCAGTTCTATGTTCTTTCCTAGCTTCTAATATTAGGGGTTTATATACTCTTCGTGCAGCATAAGACAATCAGGTTATATAAAATTATTTAGGTGAATTTCAACGGTACATAACTTTCTCATCCCTGATTCGATTTCGATGAAACAGATACCGTTCGATTCCTCTCCTCAAGCTCTACAAGTCTAGACCCAACACACTTAGTTTCAGCTAAATAAGGATTTTTATAATTTTTGGTGCAGCATCAACAAATCAGGTTTCATAAAGGTTTAAAAATATTTTACCACCCATAACTTTCTCGTCCCTGGTCCGATCTCGATGAAACGAACACCATTCGATTCCTCTCGTCGAGCTCTATAATTCTGGACACAGCACGCTTAGGTTCTGATAATACACCCCATCAACCCATTCATTTTCTCTATTCATCTACCCTTTTCGGTCGTCTCGGTCTCTTTCCCTTCTTTATTAAGTCTTTACTTTGGACTTGAGTCACTCATACTTTACACCGAGCCCACTCTAACCTTACTTCTCCTACTTTTTGTACATATTTTGTATTGACCGTTCACTAGATGTACTGCTAACTTTATAGCATTTGAATTGGTTTTCCATCCCTCTGAGTCACTCCTAAAATTTCTCCGAACATACTCCGAGCATACGTTCTTCAACTTCTTCAGCCTTCACCACTGACTTCGTCGACTTCCCTAATTTCATTCACCGCGTCACTGTTATATTACT